>LN483875.1:0-71498 GCA_900002565.1 Culicoides sonorensis
CGGCTTATATTCTTGAGGTAGTCCAACTAATAATAGACCAGCGATTGCTTTCTCACCTAAATCGACTCCAATTGCTTTTAATGAATTACTTGCTTTCATGATTTGATCGATGTATTCAGACATATTCTTGCAATTTTCAAGTTTGGTATTTACAATTGTTTGGAGATTGCTTACAATCCTTGAAAGTCCTTCATCTGCATACATTTTCGCTAATTCCTCCCATAATTCTGATGCTGTAGATGCATTTTCAACGAACGAATAAATTGAGTCATGAATTGTGAGAAGCATTTTACTACGAGCTTTAACATCTTTTTCTGGATCCACTACTGAACCAGGCTTCAAAATAACAACTCCAGTCCACAGACCTTCCAGCTCCAACAGCGCTCTGATGGCTACTTTCCATCTTGCAAAATTTTCGCGCCCTTTTAATAAATTAATTTGCATAGAATTCATTTCTTAACACTGTGTACGACTTTCACTACACGACATTTACTTTAGAAATTGCTTTTAATTAAATTTTGCTTTTACGTCTCTTAGAACATTTCAATTTTGCTTGTGCACAGTACGTAGCGCGTAGAGGCCCATAACCTATTAATGTATATGTACTTTATTGTGCAGAGGTGAGACGAGAACTAACTTTAATACATAGAATACACTTGTATTTATACTAAATTCTAGTCGTTGATAGTTGTATGTTCTAACAAATTTGAAAACAGAAAAAATTGTAAACGAGGAAGAAATTGACAAACTTTGTACTTGATGATTCGCTCATGTTGTGAAATGGCAACGGTCTTTTTTATTATTATATTGTAAAAATTCACACACAAACATGGCAACATATTGTACATAAATTTTGAATGCTCCCTTATATTATGCCAGACACCATCATGTCTAAGAAGAAAACACGGAAATACTGACATAGGTTGAAATTTTAGGGTGAAATAACCGCCATTTCCATAACAATTGTTGTGAATTTCGTGTTTGATCCTGTACCGTGCAGTTAAAAATACCTAATTTGAAGTGGGATTAAATAAAAATGAGGGTGAATATTCACTTTCAAAAAACGATTCTAAGAATTATAAAAACAATTAAAAAGCTGTTGAATCAGTTTGACGTTATTTTTTTAATTAATAGTTTAGTTATTGAATTTAAAATAAAATAAAAAAAAAACAACATTTAACTCATTGATATCAACATTTTTTTTGTTATACGTGTAATTTAAAATTCACATTCATTTCATATCTTTTTTTTTATTATTTTTTTATTTATATTCCGTCCTTGATCCAATATGCATAAAAGTACGTGTGACAACAAGCTCACGTAACACAGTAAAAAAAATGAAAAATTTAAAAGGCAAAAAAAAAAGTTTAAAATAATTTGCCCTGACAAGGTTTCTCTTTCAAAATGAAAAAGAGTTACAAGTCTCATTTAATATGAAATTTATTTTCCTTTTATTCCTTGATTCTAGAAAAGGAAGTTTCTAGAACAAACATCTTTGTTTGATATCAACAAAGAAGTATTAAGAAAATTCAATTAAAATTTATTTTCAATGAAACATGTAAGAAATTCAGTGAAATTGTTATGAAATCTCGATTTTCCATCATAAAATAATTTTGCATCAGTAAATCAAAGATTTTTTTATTGAAATTTTTATATTGAGATAAGCAAAATGGAATCGTTTAGAGACTCAAATGAGGCATAAAATTAAAAGACATCAAATAAAAGTAATATAAAAATAAAATGTTATCCCATGAGATAGAGAGAGACGGATTATCACAGGTCAAAGATTTCACTCGTATTAAAGAAGATCATAAAAAAAGGATTGATATGATCTGACATGACATGAAAATGGCACATAACCGTCGTCATCATTCAACGCCATTAAAAAAAACTCAACATATAATTTTTTTTTGAAAAAATTATTAATTTCAAAAAAAAAAAATGTAAACAATTATCATTAAAAAGAAAAAAAAAAAAAAAAAAAAAGTTTACTCTGTATTTATATGAAAACAGTTGAACAACCTAATAAGAGTGTAATTTAAAATCCGGTTACACATATCGTTTCATATCATCACAACAGTACAAACACACATTGGGCGAGTGTATTTCTTTTTTTTTTTTTGCTGTTACATTAATTTTTCTTTCTCTTCATTATATTGAAGATTTCATTAAATTACAAAAAAAAAATGAGAGAACTGAAAATTTTATAAAAGTAACGTTTCAGCTGAATTTGAAGATGAAAAAAAAATGTACTTTTATATGCTGATAACACGTCATTTCTTGAAAGTTTCATTAATTTTTACCCTTTGATTCCGTTTGTATTCAATTTTGTGACGTTTTGTCATTTTGCAAGCGGTTTTACAATGAAAATTTTGAAATCGAGTCAAGTTTAACACGAAACATAAGAGCAATAAGTCTATATTAATGTGGAGTGGTTACGACGCTTATACCAGCTCTCCCGGTATGTTATATCTGGACTTGGTCCAGGGCCATACACACAACACAACGCTTTGTTAGTAAATGTACTGATAAAAGAGTTAAGTCATGAGCTGAGTAAGCGAGAGATTGAAGACTCACTTTTGAGATTTGACTTAACGCTACGATTAAATTTGTTTGTTTCAGAGATTCTTCTTATATCTGGAGGCAATTGATTAAAATAAAAGGAACTTTGTATGATATTTGTCGACTTCCTAAAGCTAAGTGTATCTCTCAATGATATCGAGGTGTTACGAAGAGTAAATGATGAGTGATGAAGAATTTCGTCATTCATTGCTTGTCTTATGAATCTTAATACTTGAAATTCATGAATGCCTTTCAAGGGTAACACATTTTTTGCATATTCGGTGAGACTCTCTTACATTACATGACAATTTCGTCAGAAATTCGCTGGATACTACATTAGAATTTTGAATTTTACATCTCGTATGTGTCCTGTTAACGCTAAGCAAAGGCCCTATTCTTGAGTTGAGTTTATAATTCTAGTAAATAAATATATTCAAAATAAACATTAGTTAAGAAGGGTTAATGCAACATTGCATATTGAAGCACTCAAATTCATTCCACATTTTCTTTACGTCATAAATTTTCTCGATATCAGCTTCATATAATTTCAAGCACATGTATCGTAAATTTGATGTTTTGACATGAATTACAACGAACTTAAATGTAACAAAAGCCATTTCTAACTAAAAATGAGTTCACACGAAAACATTAAGATTTATTTTTAATAATTTATTATTGAGGAGATCCCATTTGATTAAACTGCGTTGTAATAACTTTTTTTCTCACTTGTACTAAATTTGTTATATTCAGATAAGAATACAACACATTCGCTCACAGTCGACTACAAATACATATCAAAAGTAAATAAAATACTTGAAAAGGTCAAAACTATTTGTCTATTTGTTTATTTATTGTACTGTTTTAGTCATCATTGCCACCACAAGTCATAATATAAAAAATAATATAAAAACACACAGCAATTCTCTGAATTTACTCTGAATAAAAAAATGTGATGAGCATGCGCAATTTAGTTCTTAATCTAATTGACAGTATTTTACGGTGGTATTTTTATACTGCTGTTTATCGTCTTCATTGGAATATACCATGAGATGTACATGAAAAAAATAAAATATGACTCAACCGGCGTTTTTTTTTGTCAAAATGAAAAAAACTATTTTTTTTTAAATTATAATAGTTTGGGTTTTTTTTGAGGAAAAAACTAAATTTCGCCCACATGAGAGTCGCACTACATTAAAAAATAATGTTAAATTAAAAATATATTTTATGTGGGAATTTCTGAATGTTTTTCCTGGTTGATGTTTTGTAACATCGTAAAAATTATTTGTTCTCAATTTTCATATGACTTGTGGTAAAAATTACTTTTAAAAATAATTATTTGAAAATATTATTCAAAATGTAGATTTTCCAATTAAAAATAAATTTTAGACTTGAAATGAAATCTCTTTTCAAAACTTTTACTTTTAATTTTAATAGCGATTAAAAACTTTTCGTCTTTTATTATAAAATTTCATTATAGCAAACTTCAACTGAAATGTGTACGCTTTCTCATTAAAATAAAGTATAATCGAATTAATTTTAACTTAAAAATTTACAATTATACCAATAAAATGATTTGAGGCCATGGAATTGTAAAAATTCTTGTCGCTGCTCCCCGTCGCTGGCAACGAGAACTCACGACGGCAATTTTTAAAAGGAAAAATATACATTTCAACGTTTTTGAGTAAAAAAAAACATGTTATTGTAAGTTTTAGGCAAAAGTGACCTACAGCAAAGTTCAAGCTGCAACTTTGCTGAACTGGTCAAGTCAATATTTTACATGTTAAGAGACTAAAAATGGCAGCGACGGGAAGTCGAAATGGAAGTAGTATTTTCAGTGTATCTGAAGATAAGCGCATTTGAAGTGTGAAAGATCAATATTTTTTAAAAACCATAATCTTTATCATAATATTTATCATCCTCGTATCAGAATTCCATTACAATAATAAAGATAAGGTTGTTTATTATTTATTATCATAACGTCTAACAACTTCATTAAAGGTTAATTAAACTTTCATTAACACCACACCGTGATATTAAAAAAAAATTAGAAATTTAATTTAAAATAATTTGATTTTTCAACGTTCAATGAAACTTTTATCATTATTTTGAATTCATTCATGCATGTAATACTCTATCAAAAAGTGTGATTTGATGAGGGTCTTTCTATCTTTGAAGTATTTCATTTTGCCATGAATTTCTTATTTCATTTGTCATTTTATCTTCATTTGTCCTTCGAGATAAATGTAATCGACATCTCTTGGGATATTTTTAATTTTCTCCAGTTTTTTTTTTTCTTATAAAAATTAAAATTTTGTCTCCAAATCATATTTAAAGGAAAATTATTATTTGGCATCCTTGTGAAATGTGTGGGTTTTGTTTTGTTCTCATTGTAATGACTCATATGAGAAAAAGGAAAAAAAAAACATATTATGTTGAAATAATATTAATAATGAGACCCTACTTACATCAAAAATACAACATCAATGTGGGCACATTACCAGGATAATTTCATAACATTTCCATTTCCATTTATTTCAACATATTACGACAACAATATTACCTTAAATTATACTGATCTCTGTATGATGGAAAAAAAAGAAATAAAACCCATGTTACACACATATAACCTTTTTGTAATGTTATGGAATTTTCTTTTACATTGTACATGACAAAAGTTTGTATTCCAGTATGATGAAATAATTGGAAAACCCACTTAGTTTTATGCAGTGTATTGTTATGACACAAGTTTTCTTCTTCTGTAATGGTGTTTTATGATGGTGAAATTGCTGATGATTGGAGTTAAAATGAAGCAAAATCTTGTATAACAAAGTTATGATTATACTAATAATGGTGGTGAGTCATCGATAATAAGATAATGGAAATTCATATAACCTGACATAAGAATTTGATACTATGGATTTTAGTCGGATATGCAATTAGAGGATCAGATTTCTGTATACATGTTAAATTTACTTGAGATTAGTCGATCAACTGAAAAATTCACATTTGGTTGCTTTTGATTATATTTACCCTGAAAATAAGTTGAAAAACCTGTCGAGGGTGCAATATCTAAAATATGAGTCAAACCCTTCTAGTAAATGCGTTAACGATTATGTTAACAGAGTAGATACAGTTCTTTTTGTACTTTTTTTATGTACTTATTTTGTGCAGGTTCTTACCGAGCGAAAAATAGAGGATCTGGCCAAAAAACTGAGAGAAGAATATACAACCGATCTGTCGTGAAACTGGAAGAAAAAGTGATTATAATCGATACTTGATTCATATAAGCAAAAACCTCCTGGATGTAAATTCACAAGTCATTGAATTCTTTTCTTTTTGGCAAGTGAGAAATCAATATCGCTCTTGGTAATTAAAATTATTTTTAAAGTTATCTGCCATTAAGATTTAAATGATCGGAACAGTTTCGATGAAAATAGTGAATCTATTATGAATTCTACGTTAAAAGATAAAGAAAAAAGAGTGAAAAAGGAAGAAAAGTGGAAAAATTCACAAGGAGAAGGCATTAATAGTTAACTTCTGATAACCCAAGGTTTTTTTTTTTAAATTTAGAGCTACAAATAAAAAATTCCATGACAATAAATTTTGGTTGGTGACTCTATGAGTCGATAAAAGAGTACTAAATTTAATAATGTCGAAAGGAGAGAGAGTCCAATTTACGATGGTTAACGTTCTTGGCTCCAACAGCTTCAAATTTATAGAGCGACTATTTAAAGGCTATTAGTAGAGCTTTAGAAGGATATCCAATTTTTTTTAGAAAAAAAGAGATTCACGGAATCTAAGCTCAAATATATTTTGTTCAAAACAAATCACGATATGAAAACCACTTTTCATTTTCGTCAATTCATAAACTCAATTCTACAAACTTCCACATTTCTTGTTACTTTACAAAAAGAAACTTAAATAGAGTAGGCTAATTTGATTAGAATCATTCTAAAAAAAGTAAAAATATGTAAATCCAAGTCGACAGCTGAGTGTTTGAATCAATCTAAAAATGTATAATGGAATGAAAGCAATAAAACAAAAATAAAACATTAATGATGATGGAAAAATAGGTGTAGTAATAAAAAGGATATTTGTTCATGTCACGAGAACCCCTTTGATTAGTATCAAACATATTCCATTTCATTTTTTTTTAATTTTCATATTGCAAAATACCATTTTCGGGTCTGACCACCTAAATTTCTTTAATTTTACATTTATAATAATTACTCACACTTTTTTTATTTTTCTTTTCATTTCAGCTGAGTGTGATTGTGGTTGTGTTGATAGCTCCACAATAATTGTCAGTAGTACAACATTGGGTCCGTCCGGTCAAAAAACAACAACATCCAGCACAATCATGGGTGCTCCATCGAATGGATCTAAAACGTCTCACTCGAAAATTGCAAATCACACAACAACAACAACAAATGTCACACAAGCATCAAGTAAGCGTTCAAGTAGTGGTGCCGATGGTGATTATCAATTGGTACAACATGAAGTCCTCTATTCCTTATCAAGTTCATATGAGGTGAGTTTTTTTTCTTCTTCTTCTTTTCAAATAAAATTAACAAATATTTGATGATGAAACAACCAAAAAAAAAAACCAATAAAATAAACCGATATCTTTGAAAGATTTTGTGTGTATTGTATTGAAAAAATACATAAAATGTGTGTTTAAAAAAAAATACCGAACAAATGCCATTGAACTTTGAACATATCAAGACAATATTTGCGTGTTACGTGTGATGAATCGCCAATTGATTGATTGATGATGTGGACAAAACGTTTTGTCTTGTAAACACATTTTTCTCTCAAAAAAAATCATTATCAAAGATAAACAACAGACACAAATTGGTTTGAAAAGATAACGAATTCAATTAAAAATGCACTTTTCATGATGAATTTTAATCAGAACAACAACAATAATCAAGTTAATATTCAACTTTTTTATTTGTGTTTGTCTGGGATTTGTCCATGAAATTACTTGAATCAAGTAAAATTTATTTATTTGTTATATATGTTATAATAAAAGAAATATGATTGAATAAGAGACCCCCTGATTGTAAGTGTGTATGATTATTTTTATTATAAGTCATGTATGTGACCGTGATATTACTAGTAATAGTATGTTATTGAGTTGAGTTGAGTAATAAAAGAGTAAGAAAATGAATATAAATCTATAAAAATATGATTGAAATGTTGAAGGTTATAAGCTAGTTTATTTTGTTGAAGTATCTTGAAGTTGAGTTAGGTAATTATTTTTTGTGAATAACGGAAATTAAATGAAACTCTAATTTAATATACGAGGGGATTTTAAGTGGTCCTAAAATAAAATTCAAAATTTCATTGGCTGAATCATTCAAGATGTCTTGATATTTGAATCAATAAATTTGAATTATGAATGTTACATGAAGTTTTATTTTTATTTAGACAGACATCAATTTTGCTTCGATTTTTAGTCAAATTTTAGAAAATATTGAAATCTGTGATGAATTTTTTATTTCTTCATGTATTTACAATTGATATATACGTTTGCTTTCTCAGTGACCAGACGGGCGTGGTCCTTTAAGAGAACAGCTGTTTAAAATTGACTAATGAAACTTAAAATTTCAACTTAAAGTTTAAAGTAGTGATGTGAGGTTATTCAACGCAATACAGATCTCAAAGACGAAGCCAGCCCTCGACACCCAAAGACAGAGAACCATACAGAAACCACAAAGTTTCCAAAACAAAAAGGCATCTCAAATTTCAACTCTCAGGCTTGTAACGGTACTCAACAACCCCCTTTGGTTGGGGCGGAGAATCATTAAATACAGTACATTGCAAGAATCCAAACTCCTGAGGCTAACTCAGAAGTGGAGCCGCGACAAGTCAATAGAAAGGCAAGTGTAGGGGTGCAGAGGTGGTATAGATTTGTTCAAATAAGATGGCGCGTCAAATTAGGAGTCAGGGTCAAATGCTTTCTAAGCTCCTTCAAAAATGTTGATGTTTCTTGCGTTCCTGTCAGATTGAGTGGGAGCTTGTTGAAGCAGCTTGGACCAAGAGAGGAGATCTTACGATGACCAAATGAATGCTCTTGAACCAATTTGTAGTCGTTTCTTAATCCGGCTATGCCCAAATTGAATCTAAATCGATCCAGGCAGAGGATCTCGTTATTCAGAGACTTACGGACGTATTTCAAGACTTCAAATAAATCTGTGATGAACTTCGATCTTTTTTTGCTGTAGTGTGTATTGCAGCAACTACAGGACTCTCAGATATCAAGTCGACCTGACTGTTAGTACTTTTTATAATGTACGCTAAGACCTGAAAAAAAAACAGAAAAAAAATCATGTTATAATAAAATGCATAAAGAAAATAATAAAAAAATCCATTCAAACCACATAAATTAATTTAACATACAAAACGTTCAACATAAAAAAAATAATTAGACCAAAAAACGAAAGAAAAAATACCAACGCGACTTCATGACACAAAATAAGTTCAAATAATTGACTTGACTTGGCCTTTTATAACATCTGGATTCCATCCAAATCGATTTATTTGCTTTAATTTTTTTGTCTTATTTCGACTCTCCCTTGAATTAAAGTACAACAAAAATTGCATATTTCATTTCATTTTGTATCTTTTTTTGCATTATATGTATTTTGATTTGGTCGCAATATTTTTATTTACAAATTTTATGTTTTCATCGTGAATCGTATCGTAATGCAATGAAATGCAATGCAATGCAACAACAACAAAAAAATCGTTATAAAGGTGAAATTTTTAAGTGTCATTCAACTAAAATACTTTTTTGAACGAAAAAAATGCACATTGAGTACAATTTACGTTACAAATACATTTAAAAAGAAAAAAAATATACATGAAATGTCGATTCATTGTACAAGTGCTTGTTGCAATAAAATAATGATAATATACATTACAATTTTTTTTTTTAATAAAATTAAACTCAAAATGAAATGAAATGAAATCAGACTTCATCAAGTCTTGAATATGTATTTCAAATGTACTAAGACAGACATGGATCTATATAAATTTCAACAGCATTAGTATACGAGTGATTATAAAGTAAAATAAAATTCAAAACAATAATAAAGTGTACCATGACTCTTCTTAATACTACAAATAATAATATTAATATTAACGTGTATGTATGAATGTATTTTTTTTCGAAAGGTTGGTACACGAATTTACCTTTATATTGTTTTCATTTTTCGCATTTTAATTTGTGTGTGTGCGTTTCTTTGTAGGGCTTTGTTATAGTAAAAAAGTGATGTTTCATTTAAAATTTTAAAAATAAATGGATTTAAATATTAATAAAAGTGCTTTGTACTGTGTGTGAGTGCTCGCCAAATGAAACGTACGTGTAAAAGTGTAGCAAGACAACAACAGTATTTGAATCCATAAATAACTTTTGTACTGTTTTTTTTTTGTGGGTTGTCGTTACCTATTTTATGTGTGTTAACAGTGGATTTTGCAAAGATCAAATGAACTCAATTTAAAGAGATTATCATTCAATATTTGAGAATTTTAATTGTAAGAATAATGCCACTTATTTATGGAGAGTAGTGAAAAGATTTTTTTCTTGAATTTTAAGTATCGTTTTAAAATTTGGAAAATGTGGATGGATTATAATCCTCTTATGATACACCAAGAGATTTATCTTTGTATTGACTCAATTAATTTTCAATGATTTGAATAAAATCATAGCTTAGGTAATTGAAGATCATCTGAGAAGCATAATTCATTTAATATTCTCTACAATGACTTAAGACCACATTGTACAATTTGAAATGAGTTAAATTTTCTATTTATCCCACCATGAGCCAAATTATAGCGAAGTCTGATGATGTCTTTGATGGAAATCATGTCAATCAAACTCAAACGATTTTTGTAAGAATGACTTCTTAACATTGAAGGTTTCTTAAAAAGAGCAGCAGAAATTGTTGTTGCACAAACTCCAATCTATTAAAGTAGTTGTGATAATCGAGCGGACTGATTCAACCATAAGAAAATAAATGATACTGCGAAATGAAGGAGAAAATAAGAATTGAGTTAATACCGGTAGATAATAAGGGGATTAAGGGGCTGATGGATGAGGAGAAGAGCGAGAAAATCTACGATTACATTAGTGTTAAGAGGACAAAATCTCAAGAAATGGAAAAGATCAATATTGGCAATTATTTTCTTGAGAAGGAACAGAAGGAAGTGGTGGTTATTTATGAAGGTGGATATACTGTAAGGCTTGGATCCCTTACAGTTATTATATTCTTGCGTACTGGGAGCTGTCAAAGTGATCTTCCTCTTTTATTACAAACCGTGAAACTGAACAGTCGCATGTAGCGACCATTAAACTTAAATATAATTTTAAATATAGATTTAGAGAAAAGAACTTGCCGTTTTATATGGAAACCTCAAAATACAAAAGACTGGTTGTTAGACCTCAAATTTGAGGTTCTGGGGCTAGTGCAGGTCAAAATGATTGTGGATGATATACCCCTCGAACAGCCAGGCTACACTTAAAGCACTCCAGCAATTTAGAGTTAATTCAAAAATTCAATTTGAAATGTTTAGATCAAATCCATAAAATAACTAAAAATAACAATTTAAGACTTATCTTGGTTCCGGGAGATAATAATATTGACGGCAATGAGATTGCAAACCGGCTAGCTAGAATACGATCATTATCAACTTATGTAGGAGAAGAACCTTGTTTAGGTATCGCACTCACTACGGCAAAATCGGCCATATTTGAATGGCTTCAAAATTTAATTTACGCTTCTAGCTGCTGTTTTCAAGAATTGCATAAACGACGTACTTATAACGGCAAACTTGGCTTAGAGAAACAAGGTGACCAATAATGACGTCCCACA
This sequence comes from Culicoides sonorensis, assembly GCA_900002565.1. Lineage (NCBI taxonomy): Eukaryota > Metazoa > Arthropoda > Insecta > Diptera > Ceratopogonidae > Culicoides > Culicoides sonorensis. Next base: position 11,442 of record LN483875.1, read on the forward strand.
AACTGACAAAAGGTTTTTAGGCCGTCATCGATGTAATGCACATTTTAGTCCAAATATTTCATGTAATAAGAAATAAAATAAAATTAAATATTTTAAATTTCAACAACTTTTTATTCCCTTGAACCCTTTAATTGTTATTGTTATTATTTTTGTTAATGTCTCTTAATTTTAATCCGTTAAAAGTGAAAGGAACAGAACGCGATAAGCCAAAATATACACACAAAAAAAACTAATATACCTGATATTTTATTAAGCAGGTCAAATAATACAATTAAAAAAAAAATAAAAATAAAATCAGGTGGCTCGTAATATGAAAAAAAATATACTAATGCAAATAATTATTCCGATACACGAAGATTTTTTTTATTTTGGACCTGATATTTTAATTTTCGAATGTTAATTATATCAAACTAGGTCCAGTTTAACAATTTTTGTATAATTATGCGTTTTTTTTGGGTATTATTTTCATCATCGTTATTATTATCAAGTGAATCGTAAATTTACAATTGCAATTTCTGTAATGAAATGTGACTCGTTTGTGTTAATTTTTTTTGTAATGAATTTCCCTGATTTAATTACATTTTTTTTAATGGTAATTCATCATTTTTTTTTGTTTTGTTAAAAATCACCTTTTATTCTACGTTTCCGGTTAAAAGAGTTCAACATTCTGTTATATTGTTCTGAAATTTTATTAACAAACACTTTTTTTTGTATTTTGAGTGCTTCTTGTTTAAAAAAAAAAATGTAAAATAAAAAAAAAACTGTATTTTAATTACTTGAAAGTTTACATTCAAAAGCCATTTTTAATTTTTTATTACACTGTGACAATTCTATGAGAAATGTGTCGCATTTAATTTTTTTTTTCACAATTCATGTGTTTTTATACATCATTTTTTTTATTATTTTACATCATAAAAATGAAAAGAAGCGTAAACAAGATGAGCGAATATTATGTCATTGAATGTAAGCCATGCGTAAATTAGAGGAAAATTAACATAAAACAAAAAAAAAAGACAAACCCGATTCTGGAAATTGTTGAAATTTAAAGTCCAACGTGACTTTTTTTACATGTGCCATGTTTTTTTTTACTTCTTTTGATAATGGATTGTAATCAAAGTCACGCGTATACCTTTTTACATTCGATTAGTTAAAGCTTGAAACTGATTTTAAAAACAATAAATCCATTTTAAAAGTTTTTAATACTCAATACTCCTGCATTGAATAACCAATTATAATTATAAAATGAAATAAAATTTAATCAAGGTACTTTTGAATACGTCTTGCATTCATTGATTCATTCATTGGAAGTGTGTGTGTGTGCTTGGACATTGATTAAATTGCCAACTTTTATTTATTTTTACTATCTTTGGAATACGTAAAAAGATGAAATTTAAGGTAAAAAGTTGCTTTCTTTGAATGTAGTTTTTTAACTTAATGATGTATCTGGACTACAGAAAATTACGTTGTTAACCCTTTCGCGTCTTGACTTTTAAAAAATTCAGTCTTAATCTTATTTTGTTTTAATTTCATTTCAACAATGATTAGTTTTTTTTTTGAAAATGCAAGGATGGACCTTAAAAATCTCAAAAATCTTTAAAAAATTCCTTAAAATCTACAAAACCTGAGAAATCTGTAAAACTCATTAATTGGATTATACAAAATGTGCTCATGTTTATCATTCACGATTCCATTCTACATTTTTTTCCTCCTAAAAATTTCCTCATTGCATTGTAACGGCCTTAAAATCACTCCAACTCTTCAAAATAGTTATTTTAATGATATTTTTCTGAAAAGAAAGGGTTAATTACTTTCATAAATGTAATGTAAAAAAAAATCAATTGAAGCACGTTTTCCTTTCATTATATTTCAATTTTTTTAACTGTATACATTTCCCCACGCAAATTTATTATTATTATTGTTTTCATGTAATTGTATTTTATTTCATGGATTTGAAATGTAAAAGTATGTGTTGATTGTTTCAATTCAGAGAAAATTTTAATGAGAGAGTTTGTTGAGAAAAAAACTTTTAAAGATGTTTTGTATAAGTTCTCAAAAGAAATTCGAGTTTTTGCTTTGGAGTTGTGGGTGTGCCTTTTTTTAAAATGAGATTAAAATTGATTTGATTGAAGGCTGATGAAAATGCAAAAAAAAGTCTTGTCATCGAGTATGTCTTCGTGTAGGTCATGACAAGATTACAGGTAACATGAAATTTTAATCTCTTTCACATTAAGTTTAGACAAAATTTGTTTTGAATCAAGTTAGATGTTTTGAATTGGAATAATGCGACGCGCTTTGGGGATTGTACGGGGCCTGGTTTAGCGCGTTGGACTATCAATTTTAAGGTTGACAGTTCGATTCTCGCTCTTGCCATTAAGCTTTGCAGTCTCAAAAGTCTTTTTTTCCGACTACTAATCTGAGATAAACGGTAGATAAAGGTGGCGACTGCTTTGGATGACAGGATAAAAGCTAAGTTTCTCGTATGTCAAAACGGTTATGCATAATGGGCCCAACTGATGACCTGGTGCAGGCTTAAAAGCCGGCCTACAAATGTGATCTGAATGTGACGTACTTATGAGAGTCAAAAATGACATGATACTTACAAACCTTTAACTTGATTTGAAATATTAGTTTTCACAAGAAAATATGAGATTTCAATGAACACGATATTCAGCAAAGATGAAGGCTTTGATTATAAGGAAAAAAATTCTCTGAAATCAATGAACAATATAAAACATTTTGAAAGAAATTTTAACTCACTTCGTATTGACTTTACAGTTTCAAATCAAGTCCAAACTCCGAATTCGCCTTCCTTTCAAAACTCGTGTCAGGGATTAAATTCTAAAAAAAAGCTGAAGTACTTGTTTTAGTCTTTATATCAAAATCGCTACGTGACCTTATTTCTGATTGATTTTCAAAATCATCACCTTGATCATTGTCTCATTTTTTTCCCTTCTTCTTTGTTATTTACATTTAAAGCGAATAAAGAACCAGAAAAATAAAGACTTTGTTTCATTATAAAAGTCAAATCACACAAAACAACAAGATCAAACTTGTTTTTATATATCACGCATGTTCTTCTTTCTTTATTTATTATAAAATGTGTATATAAAAAAAAGTAAAAAAATAAAATAATAATCATATATAAGAATTACGTCGAATAAAGAACAAACTAAAGAGATATGTGTATGAGAAATGAGCGTATTTCGTTTTGGAAGACATAAAAGCATAAAATAAGCATATACATGTCTGTGAAATGTGATAATAAAAAAATTTAATAATATGTAAATGTTAATAATGAAGAAACAACGCAAAAAATAAAATGTTTTTATAAAAATTAATAATTATCTTTCTTTCATTTTAATTTTATAGGTTTTGGAATTCTTGGGACGTGGTACCTTTGGACAGGTTGTAAAATGTTGGAAAAAAGGCACCTCCGATATTGTGGCAATTAAAATCCTGAAAAATCATCCATCGTATGCACGTCAAGGTCAAATTGAGGTATCGATATTGGCACGACTCAGTCAAGAAAATGCAGATGAATTCAATTTTGTGCGAGCTTACGAATGTTTCCAACACAAAAACCATACATGTCTCGTATTTGAGATGCTTGAGCAGAATTTGTATGATTTCCTGAAACAAAACAAATTTTCGCCGCTACCACTCAAGTACATAAGACCAATTTTGCAGCAGGTGAGTTAACAAAATTTAAAATTATCTTTTATTATCATTAGTTTCTCTCTTGTTTTTATTGTATTTTTTTTTATTTTACATTTCTTGTTCATATTCAAGAAAAAAAAAACAGAATCAAGGATGTTTACTTGAATACTCTCTCATAAGATGATCAAATATATTTTAAAAGTCTCCTTGGAAACAAAAAAAAAGATACAATTAATGCCTCTAATTCGGTTATTTATATTGTGTTTATAGGCTTCTGACATGAATTTTATGATTAATGAATGTCATTTATTTATGGAAGCACACACTGACTACAGTAATAACGATGAAATTTAATACAAAATTGTATTTCCTTGGCACTCTTTCTAAAATATATTTTATATATATTTATTATCATCATTGTTTGAAATTGAAAAGAAAACACAAAATTTGACTTGAATCTTACTGATTTCCCATCATCCATCCATTCTTGTCTTGTTTTCCTTGAAGAGTATTAAATTTGACAACTTCTTTTGTCTTCTAACTGCCTCATAGCGTGTATTTTTTTTCAAAAAATATTAAATAAAATACTTTTGCAAACAACAAGTAAATTAGCATTTGATGTGACGTAAATTCATATCAATTTTGAAAAAAAAATAAAATAAAAAATTATTCCTCATCATTTGAATTTGAATTTTACCTCTTAATCCCAAAATTCAAAAATTATAATCAAAAAAAAAGTTATATAACACATTTGAATTTTTTAAATTTAACAAAGAGATGATACAAAATGATTGAATTTCATATTTATAGGTCATAATCCTACATTTAAAATTTTAAGTTTTTATTTTTTGATTTATTTATATTTTTGTTTTTCAATTAAATTGTAAATTATTTAAATTTAATCAGAGTTTTTGTCAATTTTTTTAATTTCATTTTGCGTTTCTGATCCATGTCAATGCAAAAACTTCAAAACGTTTGATTCCAAAACTTGATTGTATAACATTTTAAAATATGTGTCTTTTTCTGTTTTGTTGTTTATTTTTTGTGAATATGTTGCTTAATATTTTTTTTAAGTTTTTTTTTCAGTTTATCCACTGAAATAATAATAAAAACAATAAATAATGCAATAAATGGTACATAGAAAAGAAAAAAAAACACAAAGTCAGCAATGATAATTTGAATTTATTTGTAATGATGAATAAAATACAAAATGAAATGATTGAGTAATTTGTTTATACTCTGAAAAGTAAAATAAAATGTTGTTTTCGGGTTAAATTAAACGGTTTCTTTTTAATTATAATTGTGCTTTTTAAATAACAGATTCACGACATCTTTGCATAATGTTGAGTTCACATTATTTTTTTTGATGTTTTGTAATTTTATGTCACGGGATTGTTTGTAGTGCAAAATTGAACGCATTGTGAGGGTTTTGTGGTCGGAAGGGAGGAGGGGCACTTAATGTGTTTAAACGATTGCCCACAAGACTTAATAGAACTACGTTTGAGGAAATTTCAAACAACATCACAATCCAAAAAGTAACACACTGTTTGTATCTTGGTCTTATAAAAGATGTCAAGTTAAACTTAAAAAACACGTTGAATTTTTAAATTACAAAATAGCTTCACTGGCTTTTATATTGAGACGTACGAGTTACGCACTTAATTCTGAAACACCACTGATGTTAAACTACTCACATTGTACATTCACACTTCACTTATCTGATATCAATATAGGGGTACTCTAATAATGCTAACTTGAATGCAGTACAATACAAAATAATCAGATCACTTGGCCTGAATATAAAAGAGAAAATTAACGAACTTCTCAAGTAATGATCAAACATAAAATCCTGAATGTAAATCAAATGAAAGTACTGGAAAGTCTGCTCTTAATAAGGAAAATTAATACGAACATGATTAAAAACTCCATTGAACTGAAAACTTTTCAGAACCTTCACCAGTACAGTACAAGACAAAAAGACGACTTAGTAATGCCAAAATCTAGATTGAACATACTCCATAATAGTCCCTTGATCAAGGGTCTATCACTGTACAACAAAATACCACGATTCATCAAACAAGAACAAAAGTTCAAATTATTTAAACATCACATCACATCAAACACTTTATAATCGGCAACTAAATAGCCCTCAACTGCTGCTCTCAACTAAAAAAAATATTGTACAAAAAAACCACTATTCTGAAAAAAAAACTATCATTAAAAAAAAATTTCTCTGAGCGGCCTACTGACACGTGACCATTTTTGATTTTAGTAGACGTTTGGTGTTCAAGTTAAAAGTACTTCAAATATTTTGAATTACGCTCAATTTTCCAAAAATAACTAAATGATGTCTTTTGTTACTCTGAACAACTTTCCTGAATACAGTATTCATGAAAATCGATCTTAAATATTTTGCTCATTCGTTTATCATCGCTTACTCGCTTTTTTTTCGGGTACTTTATATAGATAAATTCTTAAATTAGCGTAGCTTAAACCTTCGTATACATGCATACACCTCGTACAAGTTTTAGTAGTTCTAAAACTTTTAGTACAAGTTTTAGTAGTTCTAAAAGTATTAAATTTTTTCTCTCTTATTTGGGTTGTAGCGTTAACTTAAAAGTTTAAAATAGACACTAAAATAAAATAAAATACTAAAGAAATATCATTATAGTAAATAAAAATAACAGAGCCCTATTAAAGCCATTTCATCATAAAATGATTTTACCCATAAAATTTCAACTTTTTAATATACAAAATTTTAACTTTAAAACTTATTCTATAAAATATTTTAATTTTAAACAACAAAAAAAAACGTCTGATACAGGATCTTAAGACAAAAATAACATAAAATTCATATAAAAAATTATATATATAAATATTCCAAGCTCTCTCGTTTCATTGAAAACAAGTTGTTGTAGGACGTTTTATTTTATATTATATTTGTTGTGTTGTATAACTAGATTCATTCCATTTCATTTTAAAATGTACTATAATAAAAAAAAATAAATAAATAAATTTAAAATACAACTTTAATTCAATACATAAAATATAGATATTTACTTTTAATACACGTTATTATTTACTTATATACTTTTGTTTAAAAAAAATACACAAATATGAAAGAGATTGAGACAAGAATTGAACAGGTAGAGACACAATGTTGTATGTGTACATTTTGCGAATGTATTATGTTTTAAATTACATACAAAAAAAACAACAAAATTGTAGTAATTTTTTGTTTTCAAAATTAAAAGTACACACGAGAAATAAAAAAAAATATCATGAGTAAATTAATTAGTACACGAAGCATATCTGTTACGATGTATCTGTGTTTGGCATTTGAAATGTTTTGTTTTTCTCATTATTATATGTGTGTACTGAATAGAAAAGTATATTATGTCGTCATCATTTTACACATTCATATACATTTATTTTTATATATTTAGCACAAATTGAACCACGTACTCGATTTTATACGCAATACAAATTCATTGAATTGAAATAAGTATTGGTTGGTTTAAATTCATTAATTAAATTGCGTACTAAAAAAACAACATTATTTGTACTATTTACAAATTGTATATAATGTGTAATTTAAAATAAAAAAAAAACACACGCATTAATTTTCTGAGTGATGTTTTTATATACGTTCAAATGATATCTCTATGGATTTTATGGCATCTCTGTTTTTATATATTTTCTTGTGTTTGAAGAAATAATCATTTGTACTTATAAATATGAAATGAAATGACAGAGAATGATAATAATTGTAACTGTTGATTCTGTAATTCACTGTTGATGTAATGTATAAAGGATGTCAAAGTAATAATAATTTTATTAACAAATACAAAATTGATAAAAATGAAAAGAGTCTGAAATAGCGATAGGCAAAAATGTGTTTCATGGTAGATTAAGAGGAAAGTTTTGACCTGAAAAGTAGGTCTAATTTTTTTGTTTCATGTAAATTTTCTTTTTTTGTATATGTTTGTCATTCCAGTGACCCTAAGACCTTGAAGGAATTAACAAATCAAGCTAAGAATAAGAATTTATACAATATATAAGCACATAGCTCCATGAAAGTAAAGAAAGGAAGAAGAAAAAAAACTAAATTATTAAACCTAACTAAGCTATCTTAAAATAGACTAAATAGGTTAGGTTAGGTGTTACAATGGCACCACCGCGGTCTATTGTGGTCACCTCGATATAAATCGAGAAAGACTAAATAACAAAATTACTTAAAAATTATTTAACAATGCATTGATGACCAACTAAAGAAATTCCAATCTTATTTTCCTCTCAACCTGCTCGGATGAGGCTCTTTTGTTAAAGCAAGCTTTTAGTAGATGCAAGTCTTTCAGCCATTAGACATAGAATTAACGAGTTTTCATTGTTCAAAATTACTTACTCTCAGCTTGTTGAACCAACTGGGATGAGGCTCAATGTTTGAGTTAGACTCTCACTAGGTGCAAGTCCTCCAACCAGAAGGCGTGAAATTCAGGAGGTTGTAGATTAAGTAATTAATAGCAAACGTGGAGTAAATCATTCTTAGGAGATTAGATGTATTCTTAAATAGAGATTAGAAGGAATATAGGAAATTACAAATGCTTCAAAAGGGAGCTTGGTAGCAGTAGGTGTGATTTAAGTTCACGAGTGAATTTGGAAGAGTTACTTTTTTTTCTCAAGTCAGCTGGAAGCTGATTGACGTATTTGGGTCCTACACAGGCTAGTTGTCTTTTTCCAAGAAGTGTGTGTGCTCTTGGGGCACCAATACGTAGTAAGTCTCGTCAAGCTTGTCAGATGATCGGTTCATACACTCTGTGTGTATTGCTGCTTTGGCCATACTCAAATGATTCTTTTCTACTGGCTACTCAATTCAAGTTAAAGGCTAGATAAATTTGGCAACTACTTCGGATGACAGATATGACAGTGGTCATGTTATTATAAAAACGGGTAATGGCTTGAGTGCACAGTCTAATAAAACACTGACTAACAAACGCGAAATAAAATTTCTTTATAAGGAGTCATGCATTCTCCCTTGTTTTCAGTAATTCAGTCGTTATCCATCATCTGAAGTCATGTTTCAGTGTAGGTCATTAATTTCCAGGACCTTCATTGGACGTGATAAGTAAAAACAAACTGTCTCTCTTCACGGTAACACTCATCATCCTCCACATTCTTGAAATAATGTTAAATGCGTGACATTCTTATAATTGTGATATTACGGTTTATTGTTTTATTTATTTTTTTTTCTTGTCAATATTTACATTTCTAATATAAATAAAATTATTTACTCTTATCATCATAAAAAAAAAACTGAAAGAACTCAAATGATAATTACATACTCACCTTTGAAACACAAATGTCAATTGAGAATTTATTTATCATACTGAAAACTTGAACAAAAATAACGCTGCGACGTTGATATTGAATTTTATTTCAAATATTATTTTTATTGTGTTTGTTGTGAATGAGTTAGAAACGATTTGCTTACTCATATCAAATAATTTTATCATGAAATCACTTTGATACTATTATTTTTAATCATTATTATTATCATAAAGATGTGAAATGACAACGTGACACAGTTTTTAGAGAGAAGAGCTGTTATTTTTAAGAATGAATTTTGAAACATTGGGATTTTTTTGTTTTGTTTTGGAATTTGAAACTAAACTTGAAATATGAATTAAATTGAAAATTAATTCTCTGAAAATGATGAAACCGAATTTGTAATTATTTACTTAGTACAATAATCAATGCCACGAGTTAGTTATTAAAAAATCAAATATAACAGAACAATATTAAAGTATAAATTTAAACTTCATTTCTCAAATTCGCTATTTTTTTATTCTGACTTGTTTTTTTTTGAAATATATAAATAAATTAGAGAATTAATTTTAATCAAGACATGGAAACAATGGCGCTATTATTTGAATTTCAGCACATGTAAGAATAAGTCTATGTTTGAATTTTTTTCATTACGAAAATAAGCTGATTTTATTTATTCTAAGAAATATGTGAAATATAAGAGGCCAAACAAATTTATGAATTTTGTTTTTAACCAAAATGAAATTGAGGCTATTTTTGGCATATAATTTATAATTAATTGAACGAAGATTGGAAAAATCTTTCAAAATTATCTTCAATTTTGATGCTCTTTGACGATCTTCAGACATAAATTCAATTTTTAACTTGATTAAAATCCATTTTCGTGTTCTACTTGGTAAACATTTAGGCTAACCAGGTACTTTTGATGAAAAATCGGGCCTAGTGAAATAAAAAATCAGGATTTGAAACCAAAAAGCGGAACAGTTAAAAAATATTCATTTTTTCCTAGACTGAAGTTATCAACGACCTCATCAACCACCTTATCAGCCTCTAGGAGGCATTTTTCGGACCCCAGGACCCTCCCAGACACCCTTGCAGTGTCATCAACGATATTTACCCTAACCTTCTATTCCTTTCCTGTGTTTAACTTTTTCTTTCGTGAAAATCACCTCTCAGCGTCTTCTGGAGGGTCCAATCGAAAGTCCAAGCACAACTAATAGTCAAAATTAATGAATGTTGATCATATTTTTTCTAAGTAATTTCATTTTCGCCCTTAAAAGTGAAAAATCAGGTATTTTTTTATTATTCACTTAAGTCTTGTTTTCTACATTTAAGTGCGCTTATAGAAAGAATTCTAAAAATTCTTTATAAATGATAAAAATCCAAGAAAAATCGAAAGCCAACCAGGTCCCTTCCCACCTGTAGCATACCAAGGGGGTAGGGACCTAAATATTTAGTGATTATAGTGCTAGATCTACGGCAAAATTTTAGCATGATATAAATTTTTATATATTAAATAAATTTCATTGAGTCAAAGCAAACATCCTTGTAAAATTCTATTTTTTCCATTTAATTCAACGAAACAGAAATTCTCACACCTGGAATTCAAATTGAAGTGTTTTCAATTTGCTTTTGTAAAATTTTATTATTATTAAAATTGCAACTTAATTGTACTGATACCTTTTTTTTTCTTCTTTATTTTACAGGTTTTGACTGCGTTGTTGAAATTAAAACAACTTGGTTTAATTCATGCTGACTTAAAACCAGAAAATATCATGTTAGTGGATCCTGTTAGACAACCTTATAGGTGAGTGATTTATAATCATAATTAATGACATTTGTCATTTTTCTTTGTTTAAAAAATTAAAAAGTGGCGACAATTTATTTGTATTGACATGTTTGGGTGTCTCAATACTAAAATTTTGATGTTACATTGAACGTGATCGGTAAACACAAGATCTAACTTAAAATTATCTGTAAAAGAAAGAAATTTTGGTTTCATGAATGAATGAAGATGATAACCGTAAAAGTTCGTCTTGGTTCAACAATCAAATTAATTTCAGTGTAATAGAAAAATTGCCGGTTTATATTAAAAAAATATAAAAATTAATAATTGAATCGCAATAGAAATCTGTTTAAATACACCGCAAAATGTGTTTATTTTGATAATGAGAGCGCAAGCTCAGACAACATCCAACTTTCGCTCTTATGTACACATGATGATTGTACACAACATTTAAAACACTCATGGGCTTGTAACATAATCATTTGTACAATTGTGTAAATACAAACTTAATATTTTTTTTATGATTTCACGTGGGCTGAGTTTTCTTTTGAATTTTTTTAAGGCTGTTTTTGTTTTTGTTACGGAAAATTACATCAAATTTCTTACTTTTAATTGAATTTCAATTAAAGTTAATTATTTTAATGGGTATCTTATTTTATGAAAGAAACAAAAAATGTGTATACAAAAATTAATATTAATTATTATAAAACATAAAAGTCATATAATATTTTTATTTAGACGCATATCGGTTTCGTAAGATTCCTTTCCTTTCATTTTATTGTGACAAAAAAAAAATTTATTACGCCGAAATATTAGGAAAAATTTTTTTTTGCAGTGGTAGTCGAACAGTTCAAAAAAAAGTTCCCCATGGGCTTCGATTCCAATATCTGTTCTCTGATCATCGATTGTCTCGCTTCAGCAAGCAGTATTTTTATCCAAGGGATGTTTTTTTAACCGATTTTTTTTCAATTTTTTTTATTCATTATGAAAATTTTATCAGGAGAACCAAAATTTTTAATTTCTCTTTCATAAAATGCCGTGAAATTGAAAATTTTTTTTTTTTTTAGAAAATTTATACAATTTATAAGTAAAATTTTGTCACTACGTCGGATTGGCCTGAAAAAAAATTACAAACAAAAACAATCTTAAATTTAAAAAAAATAATTTCAAAATCGAAAATTTTTAACGGTCAAATTAATTCAAATCGATTTTATGAACTTTTGAGTTTAAAAATCATCATTTTCAAGGTCATTCTTTTCCATTCACCTAAAGACAACTTTTCATTTCGATTTATTCTGCTTAAAATTTATTCGACATCGCATATCATTCATCACCACCATCAATCAACGACCTTTTAATACGATTCCTTTGCTTAAATGCCAATTTCATATAAGAAAACTCTAATAAATTACAATTTTCAGACATAACAGACATAAAATTTATTAAAAAGCATCACATTAACTCTAAACTGATTTTCCTTCACAACAACGTGGCCGAAACTATCAAAACAATGTGGTGTCGTCTCACATTCAAAATAAAAAATAAATAAAAATGAAAGCTTTTAGACGCATACACACACATTTTTATATAAACACATAAAAAGATGAAGAAAAATCGCATACATTCGAAATTTTTTCAAGTTCAAAGTTCATTTTAGGTGTCAGACGCGCACATGCTGATGTCTTCTTGAATTATTTTTTTTTATATTTGTATATAAAATAAAACACTTGTTCAAGATATAGAACAATAATAATAAAAATAAGAGTTAAAATATCGTACATTGATCCTATTAACAAAAAAAAATGCAACATTATGTTAGTCTTTTTGATTTGAGACGTAATATGAAATTTATTTTTATATGTACATGAAAAATAAGATCATTTCAGCTAAGGATGATAAATGAAAATGATAAAATTTATAGTTAGTTGTTCACTTTTTTGTATGTATAAGAAACATGTCAAGTGAAAATGAAAGTGCTTGCATACACAATTTACGTATATGTATGGTGTGTGTGTGCATGTGTATGGACGTCATTTTCGCACTCTGAGGGGTAAATGACATTGGCGTCTGATAGTTTTCCTTTTATTTATGTTTCGGTTTAAGGGACAAAAAGGCATTAATATCCGTCATCAATTTGATATTAAATGAATGAAGACAGAATGAAACATAAGCCAATTTATTAATAATATCAGGATTTTTTTCATTTCATTTTCTTATTCGGACTCTAATGCAATGTAATTTCAATGTAATTTATGAAAATAAGAAACCATAGAGTTTTTGACATAATTAAAGTTCATTTACTTATGTTATTATTTTCCTTTTTTCTTCATTTCAGAGTAAAAGTAATTGATTTTGGTAGCGCATCTCATGTTAGCAAGACAGTGTGTAACACCTACTTACAATCACGGTATTATCGTGCCCCTGAGATAATTTTGGGTTTGCCATTTTGTGAGGCAATTGATATGTGGTCCCTTGGATGTGTGGTTGCTGAATTATTTTTGGGATGGCCTTTGTATCCTGGATCATCTGAATATGATCAAATCAGGTATGAAGTTTTATTATTTGATGATTTTTCTAATATTAACTTATTTTTTTTTTAAATTAAGGTACATATCACAGACGCAAGGCATTCCAACTGAGAATATGTTGAATAGTGCAAGTAAAACGGCAAAATTCTTTTACCGTGATGTCGATTCAACGTATCCATTTTGGCGATTAAAAACCCCCGAGGAACATGAAGCTGAAACTAGTAATAAGAGTAAGGAAGCACGAAAATATATCTTCAATTGTTTGGAAGACATTGGACAAGTCAACGTTCCGACGGATATTGAGGGTGGTCAACTGCTAGCTGAAAAGACAGATCGTCGGGAATTTATTGACTTGCTGAAACGCATGTTGACAATTGACCAGGAACGGAGAATAACACCGGGAGAGGCGTTAAATCATCCATTTACGACATTGGCACATTTGGTTGATTACGCACATTGTAACAATGTGAAAGCGTCGGTCCAAATGATGGAAGTTTGTCGACGAGATTCCTCGATGATGCATTCTGTGCAACCGACAACTGCAACTTTGGTGACGAATTTCGTACCAAATGCCGCGGAAAATATGACATTTACAATAAATAATCAGCTACAAAGTCAAGTACAACGACTCGTGCGTGAACGAGGTAATCCAAGTTATGATAATTTGTATCAAATTTATGGAAGTCGAAATGTTGCACGACAATATGGAAATTCGAGAAATGATGCGTTCCAACATCAATTGGTTTCAAGTATTTTGTGTCCACCTGGATATCAGACAATGCCAAGTCCAACAAAGCATGTTGTTGTTGGAAGTTCAGGCATGCAACCACCGATTCAAGTCCCACCACAACAATATGTGAATGTTCCAGTGCCGGTTTCAATGGTTGAACCTTCATCGGGTCAACGTATGCTCCTAACAAATGCCGTTCAATCGAGTGTTGCCTGGCCTCAGGGAGGTCGACAACTTGCCATTGTCCCATCATGGCCTCAACAAGCACCACCACACTCACTTATCGTTGATTCAGCACCTTTCTTAAATGTCGAAGAAATTTATCCAAAACATCATCTCAATATTCCACGTCATGATTTGAAAAAGGAGTCACCAGTACATCATCTTGGTGTCCCTGGACGTCATGACAAGAAAGAACCCAACCAATTATCGCCCGTTAAGAAACGTGTTAAGGAAAATACGCCACCACATCAACGGTACAGTCGACAACACATTTCCCCTCAATACCATCACGCATCATCTTCACATCAAAATCTATCAACTTTATCAAATACATTTTACAACAACAACAACAACAACAACATCAATACAAATTCAATCACATCAAATAACATGAATAATAATCAGGTTTCATCAAATCACCATCATCATAGCCATCACTCATCCCATTATGGTGGAAGTAGTAATACAAGTATCAATCCCCTTAGTAGTGCCGGAAGTCAACATTTGTCTAAACATCCAGCTACAATAACAATTCATGATACGCCATCGCCCACAGCCGTTATCACAATAAGTGACAGTGAAGATGAAGATTTGCCAGTTCCACCACCGGCTCACATCAAAAGTAATCCAAATGCAAACAGTTCAAGGACACAACATCAAACAAGTCAAACTCAACATCGTAATTCACGTGTAATTGAGAGTGGGATGTCAGTGAAATCGACATCTAGTAACAATTTGGCTGGAACACGACATACTGGGGTGATAAATACTGGGGAATCTCAGAGAAATCATCGGAAAAATGTCATTTCATGTGTAACGGTTGCTGATAGTGATGGCGAAGAAAGACGAAGTCCCAAAACTTCAGGTAAATTTAGGATTAATTTATTTTTGTAAAATAAAATCAATTTAACGGTTTTTTGTTTTCTTATAGCGATTAAATACGAACAACATGTTGGTCAATCACAGAAAAAGCGATTATTGGCAATGGCTCAGAGTGAATGTCTTTTGTCGGGATCGTCAACGTCCTCGCAACAACAACAACAACATTCACAACACCATCACCAACAACAGCAGCAGCAACAACAACAGCAACAACTTCATATTCCGAAACAGGAGCCCAGCGAATTCATTTACGATTATCAGCCGGTTTTGGATAAACGTGCTTCGTGGGCTCCCGGTTCATCATCCCTATCTTCATCACATAATCATCATAAACGGACACAACAACAAGATATCCTGACAAATTATGGAACACAACAACAGCAACAGCAGCAGCAGCAACAACAGCAGCAACAGCAACAAAATCAAGCTCCGCCACCAGTTGCTCATGCAAAAAATACACCAACATCTGTGTCCGGATGGGCAGCACCAATGTACCGTCAAACCCATCAATCTAATACACCGTTAGGCGGATCACCAGGTGGTGGTATTTTGCCTCAAGAAATTTATGCCCAAGGTGAATTGTATCGACGACCAACAGTATTTGTTTCACAGGCACCGTATCAACCGTATCATCGTGTTGTACCACCACCAGCACACAATTCATCAAATAGACAGGTAAATTTTTTTATTATTTTCAGCTTAACTTTAAATTAATATCATTTTAATCATAGGTCTTACCTGCACAACCTCTACCAGCACACCTACCATTTCCCACGCAATACAGTCATTTTGGTCCACTAAGTCCAGCCCAAGTGGCCGCTAAACATGGACCTTATCCTGCCAATTTATGGTTTCAAGATTAAATGTAATGAAAATGAAAACAAATAACTATATATATATATAAAAAAAAAAACATAGAATGGAAAACTAAAATAATATTAGAATACAGTAGAAGAAGAAAAAAGTCATCATCGCTTCAACATTATAAACAGTATTTTTGTCCTGTTTCTTATATGTTTATTTTTGTTAACAAAAATTCTTTCATATTAGTAGTTGATGTAATTTTGTCACATTAAAACTACAATAATATAACTTTAACATTAACATTAACATTAACATTAACCAAAAAAAAAAAAATTAATATGATATATAAATGTTTTTACTTTGTGAACCTTTTATTGAAAACTAAAACAAAAAAATTACAATAATTAATCAATTTAATGGATTATTATCATTATAAATATAAAAATAATAAACTTATAATTTATTAAAATTATTATTATTATTAATAAAATCATATCATACTTGTGTAACTTTTTGTGTTATTATATAGAAAATATTCATGTATATATTTATTATGTTTAGTAAGAAAAGGAAGAGTAAATTTTAATAATTATATCATTAAATATATGCTTAAAATCCCTTCTACACACGACAAAATTAGTTATTATTATTATTATTGAAACATAAAACATAAAAATATATATATATTTAATTTTTCATTTTTTTAAATTAAATTATATTTTGGTAGAAGGACATAAAATATTAATATAAAATTAAAGACTTTAAAAATTATTATTAATAAAACAAAAATAAAATTAAAATATAAAATAGTGATCATTAAAAATAACATAATTATAATGAAAACAAAAATAAAAAAAAACCTTAAATCGAAAACGATATTAAAAACATATAAACATAAAATTTATAATAATATTTAGTTTATTTTTTTTTTTAAATTAGATCTTAACATTATTATTAACATTAATATTTGTTTTGTTTTGTTTTTTTTCTTTATTATTATCATTATTATCATAATTTATATTATAATTATAAATTATACATATTTTATATATGAAAAAAAATGTTTAATGTATAGAAAAATTCAAATAAAAAATATTAAAATAAAATGAAAATCAACAAAAAATATATATAAACGTTATTATTATTATTTGTGGTGGAAATATGCATTGTCTATTTTTAAATAAAAAAAAAACAAAATTTATTAAGTGTAAAATGAAATAAAAAAAAACTTAAAATTTATCTCTTCATGCTTTTTTTCATTTAAATTTTTTTTCAGCTCCATGAGCTATTTCATTTGAAGTGTTCCTATTTCGTATTTTTGATTAAATTTAAACATAATGAAAATCTTTAAATGAATGAAAGGCAAAATATTAGTGATTATTACATTATTACAACAATAATAATTATAATAAAAATAATAAAAAAAAGTATATTCATTAATTTTATGTTATATTTTGTTTAATTTTTAATTATTATCATTATAACATTAAATTTAACATTACAACAAAAATTACAAGAAAAATCACTTAAGCAAATAATTACAATTAAAAATATTACATTAGAAATTTTGATGGTAGAATATTTTTTTTTTATTTTTTTTAAATATAATATAATAAAATTCTTCAAAATTAAACATTTAACAATAATTTAACATTAAAATGAAAACTAAATCATAACAATTAATACAAATTTAAAAAAAAAATAAAATTTAATAATAATAATAATAATAAAATACATACATAGAATAAGAAAGGAGATTCAGGTTCCCCGTATAATATTAAATTAAAATAATATTAATAATGTATATGAAATGGGTTTAATGAATATAATAATTAAAATGCTAAATTACAAAAAAAAACAAGAAAAAAAAACAAATAACTAATTATAATATTAAATATTTTATACAACAAAAAAAATATGAACATTATATTATGTTTTAATAATTAATATTATTATTATCATTATTATTTAAATAACATTAACATTATATTATTCACTGAAATTAAACAAAAAAAAATAAACATGCGATTTAAATTTTAATATGCATAAACTCATAATGAGATATAAAAAAAAGTAACAATAATTTGAATTATATACAAAATATAACAATATCCATAACAATATTTTATACATATTTTATTTTTATCCTCATTTAATGTTTAATGTTTATTTTTTCATGTCAATACATTACAATAATTTTTTTTTCAATGAAACTTATGTATTGGCACTCTAATTGATATTATATTGTAGTTATAGAAAACATAACAAACACACACAGACACATAAATATATTATATTATAAATATATATTAAAACTAATTTAGTTAGCTTATGATTGTGTGTATTAACTTAAAAATATAAAACATTATTATTATTATTATTCAAATATTATTTAAATTTTGGTTCAATATTGTTATAAATAAAAAATACTATTATAATTATTTTTCTTATGTATTATGTTTATTATTGTAATTTAATTTAATTTTATATTTAATATAAAAACAATGATTGTATATTAATTTTTATAAATAATAACAAATTTTTAATAAACAAAACAAATATAATTATAAATAAACGTATAAATCTAAATAATATGAAAACAAAAAATATAATATTACAATAAAAATATAATATTACAAAAAAAAAAATATATACATTGTATAAAATTGGCAAGAAAATATAACTACATATTAAAATTATATGATTTTATTTATGTTTTTTATTCTTTAATTATTTTAATTTTTTTTTATTTTGATTAAAGGCTGTTTCAAATATTGATTTTGGTTTTTAGTTTCATTTCAAGTTTTGATTTTTCATTTAATTAAGAATCGGCGGGGTATTTTGATTAACAAGTCTATTTGAAAAGAGCAGGAAAAGAGACTTTTAAAGGAAAACAAATGAAATTGGAAGACCAGAAATAAATTTCAACCCACCCCTTGCCTCAAGGGGTTGAACTTGTGTTGAAAATTGGAAATGAAAAAGAACTGTCACCAAAATGGAAATTTTCTGCATTTGTTTTAATACAATACAGGAAAAAAAAGAAAGTTTTTTAGCTCTCGTTAAAGTATAATTAAAAAATGCCCCGGTGTTTAAGGGGGCTAACATGAGTGCACTGAAAGCTGAAAACGCCCCGCAGTACAAAATGACTTGGCCCGCAGACGAAGTCTTTGATTGATGCTTACAGGACATTTACTGAATAAAATTTTAATCGTATTTTCAGTTAATTTGAAACAAGAATTCGAGTATTATGGACACTCTTTCGGTCTACACATACTATGCGGGTGGTCTGCGGAGCGTATTCAGTGGTGCATTGGCCATATGGGCAATCTGGCAAATACCAGAAAGGCCGCAGTCGATCGTCTTGTAAAAGTTAAGTTTAAGTTTAATTTTAAAGAAAATCATGCAGAATGCCAGGGCCGTTAATAATTTTCAATCCGCCCCTGGGCGTTTTCAAGTTAGAGAGAGAGCTGTGATTTTTGAACAAGCTTTGTCTGAGAATTTATTTAAAGGTCTATTTAAGTACACAAAAGTGACACTTTCAGAAATCCTTATTCTAAACAGTGTCTGATAGATGAAAAAAATTTGTTTTGCTCTCGTACAGTACTTGAAATGAGGGGTTGGAGGGGAAGTTTAGCAGATATCCTTATTTTTGATGCCCTCAATGAAATTTACATCCACGATCAAAAGAATCAACTAGGTTGCTGATGCTGAACAGTACATTCAAGTTATTTCCTTGATTTATATTTTTTATTGAAAGAGGTACTCCAAAATGAAAAAAAAAAATTTGAAATGGCCTTTTTTATTATTTTATTTTTTTAACTTCAAGGTAGGTTTCTGTTAAAAAAAAAATTATACGTAACTAATAAAAAATAAATGTGGAAAAAAAATATTAATCATAATTTCTTAAACTTAAACTTAAACTTTAAAAAACAAGAAAGATGAAAATTATGTATAATATCAAGAAAAAAAAAATATAAATTTTAATAATATATGTGATTTGGGCACGTTAACAATAATTAGTTTTAATAGAATTCATATGTTTATAAATGTATTTAAAAATTTAATTGGTGGAGGAAATTTAATCAAAAAAAATATAAAATTTCAAATCATAAAAATTATTTATCCTCATCATTTTAATTCAACATTATAAATTTATAACGGCCTAAGTTTCTCAAAAAAAATATAATTCAAAATTGAAATTTACAAAATAATAAAATAATAATCCATAAATATTTATAATGTGTGAATTCCGATTTGATTTTCTTTTGTGTAATGTGATTTTTCAAGTACAAATTCAATTAATTATAAATAAATAAGACAAAACAACAAATAATTAAACATTATAAATTAAAAATAAATAAATGGTACCATCTTTATTAATAAAAATCTCTAAAATTGTATCGGAATAAAAAAAATTGTCTTTCTTCGTCATTTTAATTGGATATTAAAATACATTAATGTGAAAAATAATACTTATACATTAATATCATATATGCTGAAATAATCATTTATAATAACAAACATGAAATACATTATATAGAATTTTATACTATAAACATATATAAAAGATTATATGTTCATTACAAATTAATAACATATTCAAAAAAAAAACATTATAAAAATATTTATTTGTTTATATTTATCATATTAATCATTAAATAATAAAAAAAAACATTAAAACTTATGTAGCCTTATAATAAAGACTTTTAAATTTAAGTGTTAGTTAATATTTTTTTTTTTTAATTTTTATTATTATAATTATAATAATTATTAAATAAACATTATATCAAATGTATATATAATTTAATATAATAATAATTTTATATTATTTTAATTATTATTATTTTAAACTTTATAATAAGTTTAATACTAATATTAATATGATATAAAAAAAAACATTAAACATATTATAATAATAATAATATACGCTTTAATTAAAAGAAATATATATTAAAATAATAATATATGATTAAAACTATAACCACCTTTTGTCTATTGAAAATAACAAAAAAAAATATTATCAAATAGAAATTAAAACAAAAAAAAACATAATTTTAATAATATTATAAAAAATATCAGCTTTGAATTTGAATATTTAGTGGTTTTGATTTTATATTTTAAAAAATAAACAAAAATCTTTATAATTATAAAATTCAAAATATAATAAATGAAAACTAGAAAATATAAAAATCTTTTCTGTCTTTGTAAAATTTTATTTTAAAACACAACGCAAAACCTGTAACATCATTGCACTGAAAAAAAACTCATAATAATAATAATAATACCAATCAAAGACTATTAATAAAAAAAATATATATATATATAAATATAAAAATTACACACATACACACATAATGGACCTGAAAATGAAAATTTATCATTAAATTGAAAACAAAAAATATTGCTGTATTAATTTATAGAAATCATTAAACATTTAAAAAACAAAATACAAAATTAAAGTTAAATTAAAGAATAAAATAATAATCATATAAAATATTTGTATTGTGAATGGTGCGTGTTTTTATTACATAAATGTTTGACAAACAAAAATAATATAATAAAATATAACTTTTTTAATATTTCCCTCAAAATAAATATTGAAAAAAGCATTTTTAATTAAACATTAAAATAATAACAAAATAATAATATAATATTATATAAAACATTTTTGCCTTGAACATTTGTGACTGTAGTACACATGATTTATATAAATATAAAATAAACAATAAAGAAAATAATAATAATATATTATAAACATGATGTAGATTTATATTGTAATATGGATATTTGATGTGTAAATATTAATTATAATAAAAATAATAAAAATTTAAAACAAGATTGATAAATTAAATAGAATTCACATTTGTACGTTCATATGATAAATAACATTTATAGAAAACCTAAATTAGTACACAATTAAAAGCTTCCTTCAATAAAATAAACCATAAAATAGAGATTTTTTCACTGTTTAGTGTCAAATAATAATAGATAATGTTTTAAACAAAATTGGAAAGTTTGATAATAGTCCTAAACATTTTAAAATTTCTGATGATGTGTAACAATAATATTTTAACATACAATTATAAAATAATAATAATAAAAGAAAGTAAATCACAAACATAGTAATTTTATGGCTGTTTTATACGTAATATTCTATGATGGTAAAAATACAAATAAAAATATAGAAAATTCATATATTTATATTCTTAGAAATTTTCACATCTTTCTTGTCTATTTCTAACATAACTTTTAAAATAAAATCATCTCTCTTTGCGCAAAATATTAAACATTATCTTTAATAATTTGTAGAAGAAAAACCTCCTTATAACTCTAAAAAATTAAATATATTCAGCTGTACTGGCGTATTATGTGATGTATTAAAATTTAACATTTAAAAAGAAATTATATTTGTATAATAAAATAACATAAATGAGAGCTAATTAATATTGAAAACAAAAAACATAAAAAATAAAAATATGACCACTATAAAATTATAACAAGAAAAAAAATTACGTTTATTTTTCCTTGATTCAATATTAATAATTGATGTATTTTAACATTTTAAAATTCATATAAAAATATAATCATGAACAAAATCATATTATTATTAATATAATTTCATTTAATTTTTCAATATATTTTTTTTATTTGATATAATCATTCAATTAAAATTGTAATTTGTAAAATGAAACAATATTAGTTTTTAATAAATACTTTAACATTAACATTTGTAACATTACTAGAATCATAAAAACAAAATATTATTATTATAAAACTTGGAAAAAGTCATACAATGAAAAAAAAATGTATATTGAAATTTAAAACAAATAATAAAAAGGTATTGCTGTGTCAATAATAGAAATTTATAACATGAAATTTTGTTGTTTTAATTTTTTTATTATAATGTTTTTCTTGTGAATGTGCTTTATTTGTTGTCTTGAGTAGAAAAGGTAAGTTGCGAAGTCTTTTGTGAAATAATGTAAAACTATAAATTTTGCTCTGTCTACACTCATAACATAAACAAGTTTTTCTGGGTTAAGGCTGACCTGTCGGAAGAAAACTCCTGAATTTCAGGCGCTAAAGTCCTAACGTTCAGGAGTTAACTCATTCGACGCCGCTCCTAGAAATATTGAGTATTGAACAAAAAGTTCTTCTACGATTTATTCTTTAGGTAAAAGTGAATACTTTTCTCTTCGATGAAAATTTCAGGTTTCATATAAAAATTTTACAGGAGAGCCAAAATAAAATACGTATAAGTGCTAGACAAATCTATACAGAAATCTTGTACGAGAATGAAAAAAACGCGACTCTTCTTTTTTAGCTAATTTTTCAGTTATTGGTTAAAATTTAAAAACGATTCAACTATTTGCTATAAAATATCTTAAATTAAGACTCTAAAATATATTGACAAAGAAATTTTTTGATATGAACGAGAAAAGTGACCTCAAAGTAGGTGTTGCGTTGACGCAACGGATGACGGGAATTAGTTAACTCCTAATTTTCAGGAGTTAACTCCTAAAATTCAGGAGTTTACTTCCTTGTAATTTATTCTCATTTTTCTTGTTTGCAATTCGGTGTTACTCGACATGTGATCTACTCATGATCATGGCAATGACACAATATTCCTCAACATATAAGGTCGTCTTCTCACCGAGTTTATTTAAAAATTTATAGGAAATGTCAACAACCTGTTGGAGCAAGAAGAAGAAGAAGAAGAAATGACACCATCTGAATACAAATGTTGGCCGAACTTTAAGTCGATTTTATCATTTATTTATTTACTGACGATGATGGAGTAGAGGCCAGTTGGTTTGATTGTACTGCAAAAGAGTGGGAAAAAGTTACCATAGGTTACAACAGTAATATTTTCATCACAGCTAATGTTGCCCGTATAATACAAGAGTACAACAGAAATTAATATTAAAAATCATGAATTAAAATAGTTAAAATTAGCATTAAAATTTAGATTAAAATAGTTAAAATTAAAATTTAGATTAAAATAGTTAAAATTTGGATTAAAAATTTGAATTAAAAAATAGTTAAAATTAGAATTAAATTTAGATTAAAATAGTTTATTAATTCATAATTATAAATAATTAAAATATAACACTTGTTTCAAATCTATAGACACGTATAGTGTTATTCATGGGCTCGAGGTAGAAGCACAAAAGCTCGAATCACAGTATCGTGCGAGTGGGGTACCGGATCAGTCGTCGCGCACAGAAGTTGTTAAAAATATATCATCTGGATGGTTCAATTGGCCAAGAGCAACTTTTTGTTTGTGTGCCATCTTTGCTTCCACATCACATCCATTGCTGATGAAAAGATAAATTTTTTCAATGTCGGTCTTTCGATATATTGTTGATCTGAACTTTTTCAAAACAAAAAGCATGACAAATGTACTGGCAAACATTTTTTTTCTTATAATGGACAAACTGGCCACGAGGAAAAGCATGCATATACGCATTTTATCCTGCTATGCACATTGAGCTTAGTTTTCTTTTGCACGTCGAGTATTGGTATCATCATGTTTTTTTTGGTGTTTTACTGGAAAACTTGAAGAAGATAGTCAACTGTGTCTCAATTTTTGTTAACTTAAATTTAACGTGTGTAAAGTTTTGGATTTTAGGTAGGGTTATGGTTTTTTAAAATAGTTTTTAAAATTTTATTTACAAAATTTATTAAAATAATATGAGTAATACTCATTGAGTTTAAGTTAAAGTTTTTTTTAAGCTAGTTTTTACCTTTACAGTAGTTCATTCATTTGAAGTTTTGCTAAGTTGGTCTAAAATAAAAAAAAATAGCTTTGAATAATTTTGAATAATTTAAATGGAAATTAAGAAACGTCTTAAAAAATTTTGACTTACCAAGTTTATGAAAGCAAAACCTCGTATACGCTGAGTCTCATTCAACGCCTTAAAACTCATTATTTCTTTGACTTACCATGTAAAAATATATTCAACAATTGTTCGTATTTCCTACTTCCATATGTGACTTTTCAGAATTTGTTTATTTTTATTTATTTTCAATACAGATGAAACACAACAAAATAGGGAAGGTAAAGTTCTTACAAATTTTAACAAAATCACGTTTAATAAAAAAATCATGTTAAAATTAAATTAAATGATTAAAATTTCAAACAAAAGAATTAACAATAAAAATATATAAGAATGTGTTAAGACCATTTTTTGGTTTAGTTATTAACATACAAAATTCTGGGTAGAAAGATAATAAAAAAATTAATTATTATAATGTTAATTTTGTCATTATTTTATAATATTTTACTAGTTTTAATGACAAATCCACATAAAAGTCACAGCAGCTCATTGTGCGGATCCAATTCTGATGCGTATTGCCTGGATAGTAAAAAATATTATTCATGCTCTGAAACCGATAAGTACATTCTTGAACATGAATTGGGAAATGATACAGCAAAACAAGCAATTTATTTATTTGGAAAAATGGAAACGGGTCATGACGACTGCAATATTCATGTTTGTGAGACTGGATTTTGTGATGATGTTGAGGGTGTTTGTAATACAAACATAAAAGGAATTTCACCGGATACCATTCCATGTGGGCAATGTACGGAAACGTATGCATGCACTAGTTTGACAACTTATAAATATTGCGAGAACTTTACAATGAAAGGCGATGCATATATTCAATGTCCTAAAGGCCATATTTGTCATTATAATCAAGCAACTGATATTAAATCACCATGTGAGGAAATTGATATTGTGAACTGTCATCCACTCATGTCATGTTATGCTGAATTGGATATTGATGCTAAAATTATTGAAGATTACACGGAGTTTTGCATGAAAAATGGAAATGGAGTGTTTTATTTGCCGGATGCAAAGGATTGTCAATCGTAAGTTTTCAATTTATACGATTGAGGTAAATTTTATCATATAATTCTTGGTTTCAGTGTTTTATGGTGTGATAACGATGCAACACCAACTTTTCATGTTGATTCAAGTAATGATATGAGTTATGACATTCATTCCAAAAAATGGATACCTTCATCGGAATTCGCATGTCCAATTGAATTATGTTCCCGATTAGAACATGGAAGTATTCCAAATTTCAATCAAAATGACTGTAGAAGGTACGAATCGAATTATTTTGTTGTAATTCAAATTTTAAAAGTTCATTTCAGTTTTATTTCATGTAACGCATCTGATACAATTCGCATATTGGATTGTGGTGTTGATGAGAATGGAGACGCCTTGTATTTTGATCCATTTGAAGAGAAATGTACCAAATCCTATGAATGTTCTCACGCTACACACTCAGATTTTGTAGGTATCTGTAAAAATATTGGAAGTGGCCTCAAATCAATCATTACTGATTTGAAGTGTCAAAGGTAAGGTACCTTAATTAAGTTAATTTAAAGCATATTGAAATGTAATTCAATTTTATAGTTACATTAATTGCACTGACTCCCCTTATGATTATCAAATTCAATACTGCTCCCCAAACAAGACATTTCAAGATGTAGTCAGCTCTTGTGTAACAAATGAAGCAATGCAATGTCCAAATAAACTTCTTTTATCATATTGTGAAAATAAGTCTGGCCGATTTAAGGTACCCACAGATGTAAATTGTACGAGTTACATTGAGTGTCAAGAAAATAATAAATTTCTAACCAAACCAATGATATGTCCTGAAAATAAAAAATTCAATCCAGAAACGGAGGAGTGTGAAGCTGGATATGAGTGTCTTGATGTTGAGGGATCTTTAGATAAGTATTGCCCAGAAGGATTTTACGGTAATTTAAGTGATCCAGTTAATCAAAATGGAAAATAGTGAGTAACTTTTTAAGAGTTCAAATTAAATAATATATTTTTTTTAACTAACAGTTACATAAACTGTCGTGAAAACGGGCCTGCTCTACGGTTAGCATGTCCTACTGGAACCCAGTTCAACAGTAATTTAAAAAAATGTAAATTCAGATTAGGGTCTGTCAAGGAAAAGGTTTCAATGCAAATTCTAAGTCACCAAATTCAAACTGTGTCTGAACCCGAGCCAGATTATCAGAATAAGGAAAGTATTTGTAAGCATAAAGGAAATGGCACCAAATTTGCAGACTGCTCTGATACGTCTTGTAAAAAGTATGATACCATTTTAAATGTATTACTAGATTTTATTTTAAATTTCAATTCTATTCCATTTCAGATACATTGAATGTTCAATCAGTGATGACCAAAAAATAACATACAAAAGTGGTTGTTGCCCATCTCACCAAATATTCTGTGAAAGTTTGAGTTCATGTGTAAATAATACACAACAACACACCTTATGTCCACATCTATCAATTCCAAAGCAACCTGTTATGTATCTACCTCCAAATCCTTTCACGTTTTATTATCACTGGAGAGCAATCGATTACAGAAAAACATGTGAATCACTGCTTGAACAAGAAAATCAGACTCAATTAGCAATTCCAAATCCATTCACCAGAATTCAGTTCATTGTTTGTAAAAAGGAGGAAATCACAGATGAAATGGGTGAAAAGAAAACTGTGATTCTATGGAAAACGCAGACATGTTGTCAGAATTATGTGTTCTGTATGAATGAAGGAAAATGTATGCCTAGTGATATTTATTCCTATAATTGTGGTGGAAAACAGATTCATTATTTCACTTTTAATCCAATTAAATTAAATTTAAATGGATTTCATATGTACAATGATGCTATTTATTGATTAAAATATAAGTTAAAAGTCGAAGCATTTTCTTTAAACTTGTGGCTATCATTAACCCATTAACCACTTCTCCTAGTATTGAGTTTAGAGCTAAACTTTCATCTAGGATTTGTTGTTTGCGTAAAAGTGAATACTTTTCGTTTCGATGAAAATTTGGAGCTTCATACAAAAATTTTAGAGGAGAGCCGTTTGAGAGTGTCGTATAAAATCACAGAAATACAAACAGAAATCTTGTTACTAGTGCGAAACCTTTTAAACATATCTAATAATTTATCTTAAAAATTTGAAAAAAAAAATATTCAGAAATTTTAGAAGAAAATGGGCTCAAAAATTACTGAATCTGACAGCTTTCAAAAATGTAAATCTGAAAGCTGTCAAAATTTTAATCTGACAGCTGTCAAAAATGTCATTCTGGCAGTTCTCAAAAATTCGATCTGACAGCTGTCAAAAATGTAAAACTCAAATCTGACAAAATGTAAATCTGAAAGCTGTCAAAATTTTAATCTGAATGCTGTCAAAATTTTAATCTGACAGTTGTCAAAAATGTAAATCTGAAAGCTGTCAAAATGTTCTAACATTTTTTGAAGGTGTCAGATTGAAATTTTGAAAGCTTTCAGATTTACATCTTGACAGCTTTCAGATTTACATATTTGACAGCTGTCAGATTGAAATTTTGAAAGCTGTTAGATTGAAAAATTGACCAGCGGCGGCTAATGGGTTAAGTTCTGTAATTTTTTAAAGGTTAAATGAAGATTAGCACATAATACTCACATGTTCTCTCATATTTCACATTTGCGGCTATACTCACCTTATACAAAAATTTCTCAATTTAAACGGACAAAATTTAAATGAAAGTTACAAGGGAAGTCCTTTTAAGTAAATCAAAAAAGTGTATCGTTAATTTTTTTTTAAATTTTATTTGATGTTTATCATTCTTCCTTTATTTAATTTATTTGTCTTTTTATAATTTCTTTCATTTATTATTTTAATCATTCTTAAAGAGTAATAATTATTTTTTTTTCATGAAAATGATTTAATTTTTTTTTTTATTTAATTTTTCATTATTATCAATAATAATAATAATATTAAAAATAACCTTGTTTTTAATTTATTCTCTTGTCATTACTTTGTAATCTTTCATTTACTTAAATTTTGAATGTTATTTTTCAAGGTTACTTTGCTTTTTTTGTTTAATAATTTATTTTTCGTTATTATTATTTTTAAATCATTATATGTTTTTTTTTTTATTAATTGTATTAAAACTCAAATATTGTTTTTGCAGTTTATATATATAATTTTTTTTAAAAATTCATTATAATTATTATTATTTTATTAACAATATTCAATTTAATTATATGGTAGTGTCATTAATTATTATAATTATTATTTTTTTTTTATTTTTCTTTGAAATCATATTTAGCAACTTGTACGTACAACAATATTTAATCGCATGAATATTAAAAATTGTATCATTATTATTATTTAATTTGATGTTCATCGTCATATTGTATATTACTTAGATTTTTTTGTTACTTTATTGTAAATTAATGTTTATGATACTGTTAAAAATTATAATTTTAAACTATTTTTTTAATGTTAATTTAATCATACAAAAAAAAAATAATGTTTAATTTTTTATAAAATAAAAAAACATTTAATGGACAGAGTGTAATTTTATTCTATAATCATTATAATAATAATATTATTTATTTTTTTTTTAAATATAAATTGGCAGTTTTGTGCAATTTTAAATTTTGTTCATCATATTTTGTATTTGAATTTTATATACTATAGCACTGTTTTCATCCAAACAAGAATAATATAAACTTGATTAAAAAAAACATTTTTAACTTTTTGAGCAATTTTCTACATTTTTTTTTTAATATGTCTACTATTTATAATCTTATTATTCTTATATTATTATAATTATAAATTTTTTTATATACTTCATGAAATGAACATTTTATATAAAATAATCAAAATTTATTATAAACATCATAATAAAGTAACAAAACATGAAATATGATATCATTAAATAAGTATTTAAATGTTATTTTCTTTTTTTAATTTATATTAATATAGTTATTTTTTTTTTATTATTATATACATAACACAGATATAAATTATCACATTTAATAGAAATATAGCTGGAATATTAAAACTCGGTCATATTCCATCAAAAAAAAGTCATTGAATTTGAAAAAAAAAACCAAAATAGTTTCTTTTGATTTATTTAATTTTCATTTTACTTGAATGTAACTTTATCACAATAATAATCATAAACATATAATGAAAATAATATTTAAAATATAATATTTATTTTATTTACATCATTTTTAGAATAAAATTCTTTAGTACTTTTTTTATATTATTTTATTATTTATGTTTGAATTTTTTTTTTTTAATTTAATATGCTAAATATTTGATTTAATTATCAAATTGATCGTTATATTTTTTTTATACTAGTTTTATAATAATTAAAATAATATTCAATTTGTTAGTTTAAAAAAAGGGTTACTCAATTATAAATTTTTATTGGTATAAATTAAACTGCTCTAAATTATAATAGAAATTTGAAGGTACATTGTTTAAATGTAAAATTAAAATAAATTTCAAAACACTGAGAAACAAAGTTCACGCCGGTAAGGTTCTGTCTCTTATCTTACTGTTATTTTTTGAGAAATTCTATATCTTTTGCTTTGTCTACTCATTTTGAGAGGTCAAAAATTTTAAAATAATCCTTAAAGGATACTCTTGAAGCAAAATGAAAATCTTTATTATCACGGCCCATTTGAACCTTTTATGAGCTCCTAATGGCTCAAAAAGGTCTAATTAAATTGTTTACCCTCTAACTTTTGAGTCCGTCAAACAATGTTGAATATTTAAACGTGAAAAAATTCATACAGATGTGCATAAGGGTCTCAAGGTCCATTTGATGTATGAATGAGCTTAAAATGCCTCAAAAAGGCTCATTTAATAATTAACCCCATAACTTTTGAGTCATTCAAGCAATGTTGCACATATTCACTTTCAAGGTCCATTTGATCTTTGAATGAGCTCCCAATGGTCTTAATAAAATACAATTAATTTTCTTCATACTATATTTAAATTAAATCTAAGCTTTTCAAAAAAATTAAAATTTGATATCCTTTTCCTCTTCTTCTACTTCCTCCTCATATTTTAAAAGCTCTTTTACCTCTTTAGGAAGGCCTTGCTTTTTCAGTTGGCTGGTCTGGAAGGAATTTAGCAGAGGGCAACTTCTGAGAAGTTGCCATGCAAATAGATCCAGGGTGGTGTCTTTCCTCGACGTTTTCCTGGTGTGACGGGCTCTGGAGCTCCGTATGTCCTTATCGGAGGACTCTCAACAGTCTTCACCGTAGTAACTAAAAGAGAGCCCTCCCAAATGTGTTAGCATACTAGGTCCTAAAAATTATAAAAATATTATAAGACTCTATTTAGCTCAAATGGGGCGGCAAGTTTATTCCCAGAAAAAAAAAGTTTAGATTTGATAACAAGTCTAAGATTTTTCAAGTTCAGTTTGCCATACAAATTTAAGACAGGAAGGCTTGACTGATTTCAAAAATATTAAAATTTTTGAGAGCTTT
Source organism: Culicoides sonorensis (assembly GCA_900002565.1). Classification (NCBI taxonomy): domain Eukaryota; kingdom Metazoa; phylum Arthropoda; class Insecta; order Diptera; family Ceratopogonidae; genus Culicoides; species Culicoides sonorensis. Next base: position 42,691 of record LN483875.1, read on the forward strand.
AGTTTGTGTACTATACTAAACAAAAGTGAAAAATTAAATCAAACAAAAATTCAATTTATCCAACTTTTAACTATGCAATGACCCACTGTATGACGCCTATAAAACATCATAAATCTGTCAGTAGTATCCGAAACAGAATTGCAGGAATGTCTTGCCTGTGAGTACAGTAGTGTTTGGTGGGGACAGAAGTAAGTCTTCCAAACGAATTGGATTTATGGGACGATGTTGATTTTGAATTCTATTAAACGTACGCATAATATCATTTCGTTGCGGTAACTTCGTAATGGTTTCAACATCATTTGCAACGACGGAAACTTCATCAAAGAGCATGGAGTCGTCAAACTTTGTTTCACAGTGTAATCTAACATTTTTAAATCATATCATAGCAAAGTCAATTTAAGTTAAAATTTTCAATTTCAATATTTATATGATGAGGTTAGGGCATCAGTTTTTTTTTTAATTTATTGTTGTTATTATATAATATGTTGTTTTTTTTTTTTATTTTTTGTATGAAAACCGTTTAAAAAATTTCGTTTTAATATTGATTATTATATTTTTTTTGCATTATTATTTATTTATATTTACACGATTATCCTTATTATTAATATTTCAACTATAATAATTTTAAATATTCGTCGTTTTTTTTTCATTTAAATTTTTTTAATATCTAATCTTTTTTTTTAATGTTTATAATTTAATTATGTATATTAAACTGTATATATTATATTATAGAGACGATAAAATGGATATATTTATATATATTTTAAATTTTATTTATTATTGCTCTCGAAAGTGGATTAGAATATTTATTTTAAAAGTAAAATTAAAATTAAAACAAAATAATTGATACAAATCTAAAACATGAAACATGATATAATTAAATGAATTTACTATAATATTCGCTTTTTAATTATTTTTATTATTATTATTATTAAATTTTATATATTTATTTACATATTTTTGGTTTTAAATTAACAAAACCTTTAATTATTTTATTTTTTTTTTGTTTTGGCAGTGCATTTAATTTTACATTAGTTTTAACTAATTTTTTAATTTTTGCGAAAGTGTTTTTTTTTATTTTTTTATCTATATGTAAGTGTGCGATTCCTGATCGAAATAATTTATTTTTTTATTTACCATCTGATTTGATTTAAAAAAGCGTATTTGTGCTAATTTTTTGTTTTTTTTTCTTTCAATTTTATTTTGGCTTGGCGTGTCAGTTCATTTGAAATATCGTCTCATTGAATAATTGTGCAAATTTTCAGTATTTTTTTTTATTAACTTTCAATTCCGTTCTACAATAGTTTTTTTTTAAATCGTAAGAAAATAAGTTAACTCAATTTTTGCTTACATGAAAATGTAATCACCCGCGTCATTTTTTGTTAAGAGTGCCCTTTTGATCATTTTAATTTTTTTGTGTTTATTTCAAATTTCAAATTTAGTGCCTTGAATAATGTTTTTTTTTTTATTTCACCTCACCTCCTATTTTACTTTGACGTATGTTAGCATTATTTGATTTATTTACAGTTGTTTTAGCTTGATCATTTTTATTTTAGTTTTAGCGTGTATAAAATTTCAACCACAATTTTTTTGTTAGGATACTTTTCAATTCCATTTTAGATTGTTTTTTTCTGAGAAAAGTGCAGAATATTTTCTTCTAGAGATAATGTTAAATTTATAATAATACTAATTTTAATTTACTTTTTTGTGTCAATTTATACAAAATATGGCTTTTTATTAGCACTCAGATTATCTGTTATGGTCTAATATTATTATTTTGTGCAAAGACAAAGCTATATATTTTTTTAATTTTTTTTTTCGGAAAATAAAAATACTTTTAAGAATATTCGTTTTCTTTTAAAGTAATTTTTAAAGTAAAAATCAACCATTTCGCTTTTAAATTCAATTAATATGACTGATTTCAAGGTAAAATAACGACCATTAGTGGGAAAGAGGGCGGATTGAAAATTATTAACGGCCCTGGCATTCTGTATGATTTTCTTTAAAATTTGCGCTTGACTTAACTTTTACAAGACGATCAACTGCGGCCATTTTGGAATATGTCAGATTGCCCGTATGGCTAGTCCGCCACTGGTGGGACACTACATGAAATTATTTCTATTCACTCAACTTCGGGTTGCCCAAAATCTAAATTTTCGAAAAAAAATGTAACACTTTTACTTTTAGCCCTTGATCACAACAAGACTCTTTAAGACCGTGTTGGTGCCCTTATAAAACCTAACCTAGGCCTTGATAGGGGAACGTTCGCTCTCAAGAGTGCCGAATTCGATCACAAAAAGTGCAAATTTCAACCCAAATGAGTCGTTTCATGTCGATAAATTTTTACAGGGTCGTAACACCATCGAAATCAATTTTTCTGATTTGGAAAACTGCCATTGTAAGTGGTCGTGATGAGTAGTCTGGAAATTTAATATCAAAATCAGTCATATCAAATGTTTTAAAAGCGAAAAATGGCAAAATACCTATCAAATTGGAATTCATCTAATCGTATTTCTTTAAATCTATTTTTTCATATTTTACTTGTAAATTTAATTTTATATTCATATTTCTATAGATTAATAAGCGTATTAAATTCTGGAACAAGAAACTGTAGTTTTAAGATGTTTCCCTGTTTTATACAATTCTTGCCCTTTTATTTTTTTTAATATTCCTTAATTTTATCGATATTTTCATTTTATTTTAATTAAGTTTTTAATTGTAATATTTTCTTCAATTAATCAATTTTAACAATTTATTTAATTTTTAATTTTAATTTATTTTTATTTTTATTCTTATTGTTGTAATAAAATTTCGAATATGAATACCTTTAGTTGACGTAATTTTCTTTAAAATTTCATATAAAATTAGAAGTTCTTCCGATTTTTCTTATTGAGATCGGAATTTTTCAATATACGTCGAGCTCCATTACGAATTGTGCGGAAAATGGAGCCAATTCCAATTGGGTCGTGAAGACTTCGACGCCATGAATTCTGGTTATTTGATGGATTGCTGAAATTTGAATTGATTTGATAAAATTGTTATGTATTTTAGGAGTAATTTGGGACTCACCTCAACATTGCTTCAGTACTGGAACTGTAAATCATTTGATTTTGTTCGTTTTGCATGAAATATCCGTTATCAATTTCCATTTCTTCTCGGTTAAATTGATTTTGCGCTGTCAAGTTTTGCAAATGTGACGGTTTTTCGTACTGAATCGTGGGTAAATTGATGGATAAATTATTTTCAACATTGAGTGTTCGATTACTTGTATTTGCATTGGCATTATTTGACGTGACACGTGATGTGTTGAGAACTTTATTTAGATTATGATTGACTAGATGATTGCCAGTTGTGTTGTACAACGATGAATGTGATGACGATAAGGAACTTTGGAGATAGTTGTGACTTAAATTTATGGAATCACGCGTTAAATTTGATTGTTTTTCAAAAACTTTAAATTCATCTGTGATATTGTAGACATTTGAGACAGATCGTGAAAATACATTGTGTTGCATATTTTGCAGGGATCCTGATGTCTTAGATTGCACTTCAAGCATATTATTGAGTACTTCGGAGCTCTTCGCATGTGGATTAAGATATTGATGGAGTACTGAAACATTTCCACAACAATTCTCAACAACTTCACTTTCATGATGGAAAATAATCGCATTACGTTCATCGTTCTCGGCACACCAAATCGAAATGTTATTCACATTCTGAGCTGACTGTCTCAATTTCCAGTACTCATCCTTTTTACGTCGATGCAATGTCTGACTTTGACCCATTTGACTGACATCTGATTTTCTGCGTTCACGTTCCCGTTTTTCCTTTTCTTTCCTCAAATCACTCAAAAAATTCCACTTCAAATCGGGAACTTGCCTATTTACTCCATTTCCTTGAGTTTGTTGTTGTTGTTGTTGCTGTTGTTCTCGTTGTTGCGTATCATAATACGTCAAATTATCAATATTCATAAATGGCTTTGTCTTATTTGCATCATTTACGGAAGCACTTGATCCCGTGTTACTTCGATTTCGGGTTAGAGTTGAATTGCGACTACTCATTGAACTGTATGACGTATCACTGTAATATGTGGCACGTTTTGGTTTGAGACATGTCACAGTGTTGGACAACTGATCGAAAATGTATGGAGATGCCCGATTACTACTGGCTGGGGTTGTGCGACGTGATGTTCCACTTCCTGTTCCCGTACTTGATTTATTGAAATTTCGAACAGATCGTCGTATGCTTGAATTTCTCGAGAAATTACTACTGATATTTACAAAATACTTTTCAATTTCCTGATCGTCCAAATTTAGGGTGGCATAATTCCCAACACAACAGTTATCGACAACGGTATTGATGAAATTGTTATCATCACTCTCGTTGGAATCGATTTGATCCAATCCCTAAATGAAGATTGTTATAAAATTGAATGTCAAGTCTCACGCATATGAAATTAAAGGGAAAATTACCTGTTTATGTGAATGGTGATGTTGACAATGTACATGCGTGTGATGCAATTGTTGTTGTTGTTCACTCAGCTGGGCACAACATGCTCCATTTTCATGATACGCTGTCGATGTGGAGGACGATGTTGACGCAGTTGAACCGGAAGTTGTGGTCGAAACAGAAAATGAATGAATTCTATCGCGACTCATATAACTCTTATTATCTCTACCATTATTTGTATTACCATTATGATTATTACTAGGTCTAAAACTACTTCTATGATTATTATTAAAATTATTATTCGTATTATTATTATCTTCTAGTGAAATTTCCTCATAACTATCCGATTGATTTGGATTATTGTTATCTGTGGCTGTTAATTGTGGCGATGATAATGCTCTTGATATTTTTTTACCAATTGCTTTTTCATTTCTACGCAAGGTCGATGATAAATTTCTTGCTTCATCCACTGCCGATGTCATGTTATTTGGATCGTCGGCAGGATTTGATGATGATGTTGTTGGTAAATGATCTATGCTAACATAATTAGGGGGCAAGGCGTTCTTCAGTCAAGGCCCTGTGTTCTGGCAGGCAGGTACTTGCTGATGATGGTGATGGGGCACACAGGTAGCAGTTCTTGTTTGTGTATTTCTTGCGTCGCCGGAACAACGCTCTGATGCGGCTACATAAATTCAAATTAATAAAAACATATTAATAAATCCTCACTACAAAAATTCAAAATGCATCGTGTGTATTTGAAAAAACATTTTACTTCAAAAATATTTCAATGTAAAATATCTTTTCATATTATTTTTTGATATTTTTTTGTATTTTAAGGATAATTTTATAAAAATAAAATATATCATGCAGGATCCATGCAAAATACATGCCTTAAAAACTAAATTATCTCATGCCTAAATTTAACATGCAATTGCATCCTAATACCATGCCATTGTCATATAACAGCACTTAGCTTTATTTTAGTTAAAGCCATTAAAGCACATTACCTTTGAAATTAAAATGCAATGCGCTGACACCAGTCATATTATTAGTTTTTTTTTTATTTTTTTTAAGTAAATTTAATTCAAGGTTTAATTCATTAATCTAAAACTTTGCTAGTTTCATATTTGAAAATTAAAAAAATTGCGACTGATATTGAAAAATGTTTTGAAATTAAAAATAAAGTAAAAAATTACATTGAAATTAGTGTTTTGTTACAAAGAAAAGTGTTTGTTTACCTTGAAATTTGTGTAAATTTGTTGTTTAAATCAGACAGTTGTAGAAAATTTACTTACATTTTGATAGATTGTTTTTTCACATTTAAATATATTTCATGAATTCTTTCATGTGAAATTTTGCATACGATAAAGGAGGATGTCCATGAAAAATTGGAAGTCCGGTGAATGATAAAATTGAACCCATTGCAAAAGATCGAGAAGAAAACTATCAAAGAGTGTATTTTTTTGGAATTTTAACCTCTTTTGGTCCACTGTGCGCTCTCTCCGTAAGATTTATTGGACTGATGATATTGCAAAATTAGTCAAACTGCGTATTTTAAAGTACTTTCAAGGAAATTAAGTCAAAAAATTTCTCTTTTTATTTTTTCTGAGCTTCCCCAATTTTTCATTGACATTTTGTTTTCATGAACACCCTGTGAAATAAGAAACCAGACACAAACTCATAATAGAAACTGGAATTCTATTGAATTAGAATCAAAGATTTTCACAGACAACTATTAATTTGAAGACATTTGTAGAGCTAAAGCATGAGACAGTTAGTAGGAGACCACACATTACGACATTTATTTTTTTTTTATTTTTACTACACTGATAGGTCTGTTGTTTGTATAAATTTTCATTTTAATTTGTTCTTAACGTGGGCTTGTTTGATTAATGGTGAAAATTCGTATTTTTTAACACTTTCAATTGCTATATCTAGTGAAAGTGCGTGTATTGAATTTGGTTGTAAAAATATTGAAAATTTAAAGTTAAAATTGGAGAGAAAATTAACAAAGGATTGAAATAATCTTTAAAAATTTAAATTTCAAAAACGTTTCCGGTCAATTTTTACAACTTTTCATGATTATTTCGGATTTAAAAAAAAAACGATCATTCAGAAAATTAGGGAAAATTTAAAAAACATGGACGATTTTGAAAAACGTCGATGATTTGAAAAACTTCGACGATTCTGAAAAACTTCAACGATTTGAAAAACTTCGTCGATTTGAAAAACTTCGACGATTTGAAAAACTTGGACGATTTCGAAAAACTCCGACGATTTTGAAAAGTTTCGACGATTTTGAAAAACTTCGACGATTTTGAAAAACTCCGACGATTTTGAAAAACTTCGACAATTTTGAAAAACTTCGAATATTTTGAAAAACCTCGACGATTTTGAAAAACCTCGACGATTTTGAAAAACTTCGATGATTTTGAAAAACTTCGACGATTTTGAAATATTTCGACGATTTTGAAAATCGTTGAATATTTTTTAAAATTCGGTAAGTTTAAAAAATTTGAGACAATTTTGGAAATTTCAATTACTTAAAAATTAGAAATTATTTTAAAATGTTTGATGGTTAGACATTAAATTTCAATTCTTTGTTAAATTTTCTCAAATTATTAAAAAAAATTCACAGCACAAATTGGCATTGAAACCGTCTGAGGGTGTATTTTGCCATTAAATTTTGTATTTGTTTTTCTCTAAACTTTTAGTCAAAAAAAATTTTCACTCACAATTCAAAATTTTTATTCAAAAATTATTTAAAAAAGTGTATTTAGCAAAAATGGCGTTTATTGTAAAAATTATTGTATTTTTATCAAAATGCTGTATGTTATTTATTTCTGTTCAAAAATGAAAATAAAAAATTGAGTTGAAAATTAAATGTAAACACCTCCTAAGTACGTTTCGTTCAATGAGAAGGTGCTTTTTGGTCATTTTTAGGGTGTTTCATACATTTTGTGTTTAAAAGTACGATTTTGATTTACTGCTACGCACACAATACTTAAAAATATTATTAATACTGAGAGAGGAAAAAAATTTAAAATATTTTAATTATTATTATATTAAAGAAATAATCACAAAACAAAAATTTAGTTGGCTTTATGTATTTCGACAACAACGTGTTTACAACGTGTAGTATTGTATTTTTTTCTTGCATTTTAACATCCCTAAATTGTCCTTTGATTGGTGATGTTTTTAAATTTTGTTTTTTAAAGTAAGTTTTTTATTTTAGCTTATTTTTCTTAATAATTTTATATACCTGTGCCACCACCACCGCTAATATTTGTGCCACAATAACGGCCATGCGCTGAATGCCTTCGATTATCATCTCTAGGTTGTGTGGACGAATTACTATTATTAATATTATTATTGTTACGTCGAGGGGGCGTTGGTGTTGCTAACGCTCCATAATACAATCGTGATAAATATGGTCCCAATAAATTACTACTATCAGTCAATGGGATTGCACCATCTTCGCACGGTAATGATGTCTCGAAAAGGAAATCTTTTGTTTTTTTTTTGGGTCATCCAATTATTTTATTTTTTGTTTCATAAAGAAATATTAAATTTTGATTTTAAATTGATACTTTTAATTTAAAAATTAAGAAAAAACAAAAATTTATCTAAATAATTTTACAAAATCTACTGTGATCGGATCCGTATGTGATTTTGATACCCTCATCTCAAACTTGAGCATTTTGTCCTTCATGAATTGTATGCTCAAAGTTAGAAATCAAAAAATCAAACTATCACAACACAAAACTAAACACACACACACACATACAAACGATGATTTGTTTGAATTTTTCATCGTTTAAACACAATTTTAATTCTATTTTCTAATTAATTTATTTTTACGATACGATAAATAATACTTTTTATTCATTTAACCGTTATCCTAACTCCTTGGTACAAATGTAACAAATTTGAGTTTAAATTTCAATAACTTCCGTTCTTCAACTACTAGCGAGCTGAAATTTTTTGAGAATTCAAATGATATGCCAGGCTTTGCATTTTTGCAGTCGTATTAAAAATTCGGTCTCAGAGGAGCCTTCCAGAGCCCAGAAAATTTTTTTATTACGTAAACGAACTCCTTGGTACATTTGTAACAAATTCATATTTCTTAAAGGAAATCGATTGAATTTATAATTGGAATTGATTTTAAATTATCAACTCTGTTATTTTAAGATAATCCCGGCATTATATCTTGACTTTTGAAACCGGAAATAATCAAATTATTCTAGTTTTCAATAGTCTAATTTTATTATTTTCGGTTTTACTTGAATTTTTTGTGTCTACTTTCGGGCGATCACTTCTTGTCTGAAAGGTCCAAATCTCATGATCAGAGGTTACAATAAGGTAAGAAAGGTTTAATTTGATTGATTACAATCATTTTAAACGTTGAATTTTATCGATTTTCTATTGAAAATATAATTTGTTACAAATGTACCAAGGGGTTCGTTTAAGTAATAAAAAAAATGTGCTAAGATAAGGGTTAAGTACTCAATTGAAATTATTCAATTGATATTTATTTATTTATTATAGGAACAAGTACTAACTATTGATTGAATGCCAACCATTTTATGATACTTTTTTATTTATTATGGCTTTTTGTTAAAAGATACTCAATTAAATATAGGTTAAAATGAGGTCAAGATGCATTAAACTAGAATAAAAAAGTTTAATATCATGCAGGTTTAGCAAAAAAAAAATATGAGATATAAAAGGATTGAAAAAAAATTAAATGCTGCATTTAAATTTGAAATGAAATTCGTTTGATTGAATTGAATTGAAAAATGGGCAATTAATCGCTTTGAGAGGGTTTTAGAAAAAGAGGATGATAAGAAGATGACCATGAGAGTTTTTTAAACTTGTGGGTGTAGGATCGGAACAGTCTGGAAATTCTGGCATGACTTGCGATATCTTACTTGGAGAAACTTGAAAAATTTTGTACATGAACAGAGATTGTCAATATTTCATCTGCTTGTATAGTAAGCAAGTCAATGCACTTTTAGGTAAACGAGAGAGTGTCGACAACTGCTTGATTTCCCAAGGTAATTTTTTGTAAATATCAGGACCTGCATAAGATATTCGTCTCTACAGCGTGGCTTAACAATTCCTCTTCTTGAGGAATATAAATTGATAACAGAGTTGAAAGACAGATCACTTTTTAAGTACCCTTTGAGACATTTAAATACGAATTTTAATATGGAGAACTCACTTAATCCTGTCAATCAAGCATGCCAGACTGCGTGGAATCACGCTGGGTGAGTACTTTCCCAGTATTGATTCCATCACAAAAGTGAAGGTGTCTGCCCTGCTTAGCTTTTTGAGAAGGTGTGGTCACTTACCTGAACTGAACCAGGTCTAGTGGACTTCTTTCTTTAGTTGTTTCTCTAGACTTGGTTCCTTCCTCATCAGATATGATGATAATGGGTATGCACAATGGACCCGTCTGTAGGTCTGAGTGCTGGTTCTCTTTTGAGTCCGCCCTAGAAATCTGATCTGATCTAATCCTGTTACAGGCAAAATATTGGGAGCTACCATTTGAAACAAATCAAAACGGGTTGTGAAATAAGGTAGTCCATATACACACTTTTAAGGCTCCTATTCAGTAGCACTTGTAATTGTCTAATGGAAGACAAATTTGCACTACCCCACAATTCGATCATATATGACAATTGACTGTGAAACATAGACCAATAGAGCATTAAGCCCACTTCCTGAGGTAAAATAGTTTTAGTTCTATACAAAATAGAAGCCACGATTTTGAGCTCAGAAGCCAAAGGGCTTATTTATGTATTCAGAGCCTGTCAAAAAAAAACAGCAGAATCACTTACAGGCAACGAAAAGCATCAAAACTAATTTTTCTCAATTCAATCAATTTACATCATTTCAATTGTCGAAACCCCCCCATTACAAAAATTATTTGATTGATATTTTATTTATTTAAATCAAATTAAAATGTTTTTATCGTAAAATTCATTTATTCATGCTATAGAATGATGATGCATAAGGACAGACAAAAATTATTTAAAAAAAAAATGATATGTGATTCTTTAAATGAAATGATATTTCATATGAAAATGACATTTATATTTTATAATAATAATAAATAAATCAATAAATTAAATATTCAGACATTTATTATATAAATAAAACATAAATGATAATGATATAAAAAAAATTTACACAAAATTTGAGATGAACAATGAAAATGAAATGAAATTGATTGCCAATTAATTGTACTTTTATTGGTCTATCATAAAATTATGAAAATTACTACCAATTTAATTGTATATTGGAAAAAAAAATAAATAAAAATTATAATAAATAAATAAAACAATTATTATTAATAATATTATTAAATTGACACGCAATTACACACACATTTATATTATGATAAATAGTATAAATAAATATAAAAATAAAATATTATGATATTTGTTATAATATTTCAATAATAAAAAGACATTTATAGTGAAAAAAAAATCGTTTCAGATAACATTTTAATTATTCATTTTTTTTTTTAATTTAATGTAAAACTGATTATATTTTAAAAAAACATTTATATACGTGAATTTATTATCATATATGTGAAGTCTTACGTGATTGTTGTGGTTGTTTTTCCTCAGATATCATCAATGCTGCACGCTCAATTCCCGAATTTATACTATGTGGCTCCAGACTATTTACGCAGTTTAGCATACTCCTGAAATTCGCACACTCTACGTTTTATGTAACTTTGACAAGGTTTTTTTATATATAATTTTAAATAAGTTTTCAAAATATAATTTCAACGTAAAAAGTACAAAATATAAAATTTTAATTTTTGTAATGTAAAAAAAAATATATTGAAGTTAAAGAATTTTTAGTGACACATTTGAATTGGTTTTCGTTTGTATTTTATCATATTGATTGAATTGATAAACAAAATATAATGTTTAAAGCATCTGATACACATCTTTAAAAACAATTAAAGAAAAAAAAATAGCATAAAATTAAACATAATTTTTTATTTGTTGTTTTTGAATTTTAAATTTAAAAAAAAAATTTGAATTATAATTTGTAAATTTGTTTTCATGTTTTACAAAAAAAAAATTTATATGTTTTTGAAATTTAATGTTATGATTGTGAAATAGAGTATGATATGATAAGGAATTTTTATTACAAGTAGGAATTTTTAGGGAATTTTGTTTTTATTTAATATTAAATTAAAAACTAAACAATGATTGAATGTTAAAATTATGAAATTAAATGATTAGAATCATAATTTTTTATCATTTTCTGTTTTTTTTATATGGATGTGAATAATAATAATAATAAAAAATATAAGCTAGGACTTTGAAATGAGCTTATTGTAGCTAATTTTAAGTAATATTGAGGTGATTTAAAGGTTGCAAGCTTAAAAAGTTTTTATTCTATTTAAATATAAAGCTACTAAGAGAAAGAAAATAATAAGAGGAAAAATGATCAAAGCTGTATTTATAATGATCATTAGTACTTGTACTTTTATTTTTTTTAAGGTCTTCTAATTGATTTTTCGTTATATGTCTTCAATTTTTTTCTTTTAGATCTTCTAATTTTTCTACTGATTTTTTTCGTAGTCGTAAAACGTTTTATTTTTGGCTCTAATTTGTTTGACTTGACATTTCACTAATTGATATTCATTAATATTACAATATTTTTTAAGGATTACCTCATTCCCATAGCTTGCTTGTATTTACAGACAGATAGTCTCAAAGATATTTTTGTGCTTTTTTTTCAAAAAATTAAAATTAAGGAATTCGTGTTTTATGAAAAATTATTTGTGTTGTGATTTTGTGACATTATCCGTGGATTAAAGGTTAAGCGTATTTTGTGTAGAGGGAAACCTACTGTGATTATTTTTAAAGAAATTATGACTTTTTGAAGTGAATGAAAGTGCATTTCAATACATATGAGTCTCCATATAGTAAAAAATGAGCTGTACGTAATAATTCTATATAGTGACAAATCAGTTTCTATGGATCTACAGTTTCTATAGATACTGACTTGTCACTATATAGAATTATTACGTACAGCTCATTTTTTACTATATAGAGACTCATATGTATTTTAAAGCTGAATTGACATCTCTTCAAAAAAAAAACTCTACGAAAATATTAAGAGTAATTCACTTATCGTACAATAATGATGTTTGATGTTTGTTAAAGATTTAATGGATATAAATTTGCACTCAGGCAAGAAGGGGTGACACGATAAAGAGAAAAGCTCTGATAATGAAAATGGGAATGCACAATTGGACCAACTGTAGGCTGAAGAGCAAACTTAAAACTCCATAATCTGAATCCATTGTAAGGTGAAAATGCTCCGAAGTGTTAAGTAATACACTTCAATGGACGCTTTTATTCTTGCTTACTATTTTAGTAATACTTTTGAAAGTAAATTTTTAAAAATCAATGTTAGTAAGTAAAAAATTCATCTAACGATTTTTAAAACACAGTACTATATCATTTAAAAATAGATTAAAAGCATACAAGACGAAGGAGTGTCTTGTGGTTTTCCATTCAAGCCATTCAACTCAGTTAGCATCCCTCTGTATATCGTGAACTGTTTCCAGTTAGCCAGTTTTCAAATCATTGAATTACACTACCGTATTAATTTTTCTATCAATATTTTTCTATCGACTGTTTCTAACGCCCCTTTCAAAATCAAAAAACTTAATCACATTAAAATTATTTCTGGCTCTTTCTTATTTCACATGTATAGAAAGTTTCGAATGTCGCCTGGTATATTATTATTATATTGTTCACTTGGACAGCAGTTTTTAAGACTTGATCACAAAAAACAGCTGAGTCAATCAGACGTGATTCTTTACACTTATGTGTTCCTTTAACTCCTCGTTTCCTCGTAGAGAGTCTGTAACAATAACCTCTGCTTCTAAGGAATGAAGTACTGAGGTAATATTGGACATGGTCCACGCTAAAAAATTCGGTACTATACGGGATCTCGAGTCTAAAACCCTAATACGCTCTTAATTAATGACGTCAACTAGTGAAAGGTCCACACCGGATGCGTATGATGACATTGTCTGTGCAATAATCACTCGTGCGAATAGGAAGAAAGCGCATACTTAAGTGTAGGAATTCCTTTCGCCTAGATCAAAAATACTTTGGGTATGGAGTTAACTTTATAATGTAGATACAGGATAGGTTTATTAAAATTTAGGAAATGTTCGTGTACATTATCACGGAAATCCGTAAATTGTTTTTCTTAATTAATTTTGATTTCTTTTTGAGGTTATTTTAACAAAACTCAACTGTTTTAAGTTCAAAATCGCAGTCTTGTGTAAAATCTCAAACTCAATGAACTGTCAAATTATAGATAAAACAAGTGGTCATAGATAAAGCGTCACTAAAAGCGCATTTTTTTGTGTGAGAAAATTTTTTCTACGACTAAGACCACAAAATCTGACCCTGTATTGTTTAGAAATTATCAGTTCTAAATGCACTTTCATTCACGATTTTCATTTAAAGTTTGTAATTCAAAAAATATTTTGGGATTTGAAAATGTTTTATTAAAATTAAACTGGAGGATTTATTATTGCTGTACAGCTTTTGTGACGTGTCCTAATCAAATATTTAAAATCAGAGGACAAAATTGATGATTGTTTTCATTGTGTCAAAAGAGTGTGTGTTCTTTTGTTAAATTAACTTTGATCGTGTAAATTGAAAGCTTCTGTGTCAAATTTATATCAAAATTTATTGTTTTTTCTGCTTGAAATATTAAGAAAAAAAGAGAACATGTCACTTTAATTCTCTTGCAAAATTGCACACATTTTCAAGATAAAATCCTTACAAAATACAAAAGAAAATTTAAACTTACCTGGAAGCATCCAGAAGTCAAGGCACTTTTTTTATTATTATTAAGTATATTTCTTTATTCTCAATTCATAATGTTGTCTAGTAATTATTGTTTTTTGTGTGTTTTATCATTAATTAATTTAATACGAACTCGTTATCGTTAAAACTATTTTGATTAATTTACGTGTGTGTTTTCATTATTATTTTTTTGTTGTTGTTAAGGACAAATTTTCATAAGTATAACAAATTTTAATTGCATTGTTGATTTTTTTGCTCTTTTGTGACCAAATTTTATTTAATTTTAACTTGTATTTACATATTTTTTTTATCATTTGTTGTTATTTGCTTCTTAATTTTTGTGTACAAATTTGAATTAATTGTGTGATGTGTTTTACTTTATTTTACGATATAAGCTTTTCTTTAGTATCAAAAAGACGATTCTAACTTATACGAGTTGCTTAATGATAAATATTAATTAATAACATTTTATGCCTATTCTGGATGATAGCCACATAGAGGTTCTGATATTGAAATATCCAACTGCAAAACGGGCAAACTCCTGTTTTTGTTTGGGTTTGAATTAGAGAGATATAAGAATTTTTTTATATTTCTTTTTTTTTGTATTGGTTTTATGAAAGAAATAAGTTTATAAGTCAAGATTTAAGATTTGTTTTTTAAATAAATTATATGTTAAAATGAAGAGGGGAATTTTGCAATTTCGTTTGCAAATTATTGAAAAGCTAATTTTTGTCAGAGAATCCCTTTACTCATAATAACAATTTAAAATTTACAAAAAAAATAAAACAAATTATTTACATTAATTTTAAAGAGCGATTTCATTTAACGTTTAATTTAAATTGAATTTATTGGTAATCTTGGAGGGGCAACTCAGGTAAGATTTCTGTATATGCAGGTGTAAACAGTCCCTTATCTAGAATAGGTGTGAGAAATAATGTGGACTGTTGCCTGTGTTGGGATCATGAGGAGACTGCAATGCATATCTTACGTGATTGTCGGTGCCTCGAATCAAAATGATTTAATATAATGGGAACTGGTAGAGCTTAACCTTTAGACTTACTCCAGATGGATATAAGACTAATTTACCGCTTCCTAAAGAGTATATCTCTAGTTAAGGAAGAATATTCTCTTTAGCAAGATAATTATGGGTATGATTGTAGCGACAGCGAACGAGTTTCTCCCGAGCGTCGAAGTGCAAGTATGAGTCTTGACATATCTATGGTATGATTGACTCACTCTTTCGTGCGAAGGTAGATTGAATGATGTCCTTAGGTACGTTACTATGTGACAACTCACAAAGAGCCCAAGAACATGTGGCTTAGGTTGGTAAGCCCTTCTGACAATCTATCTATCCTAGAAGAAAGTTTTGCTCTAAACTCAAAATTTCTAGCAGAGGCCGTTAATGGGTTAATCTTGGGAATCACCATTTATTATTCTACAAAAGTATTTCTAAGTGGCGGATCGTTCTAAAAATTGATCTAAAGTATAATGAAATTGCTCTTTATCCAAAAAAAAATATCACAAAATATAAAATTCAGTACATTTCAATTTGTTCTATAAAATTTTTCTCAATGTACTTAAAAAAAAATCAAATTTACACATTTTAATCAACTTGTCCATTATAAGTCTCAGAATTTGGACATACTAAATCATAAATATCAAAAATTATTTCTTAAAATATTAAAAAAAACACAATTTAAAGCAAATACTTCTACAAGACTTTTCCAGTATCAAGTTTTTTATAAACTTTTGTTTTATCATTAAATTATTTTAATTTTTATAAAAAAATTTACACATTGAAAGTTTTTTTTAAGTATTTTTTTTGTTAAACTTTTCTTTTGTTATTTTTTTTGTACAACAATCAAAAAAATTATTTTTTATCACGCACACAACAATACAACATACTTTTATAAAAAAGACAAATAATACCAATAAAATGTTAAAATACAGAAAAAAAATAATAATTAGAAGAAGATTTTTCAAAAGTTCATTAAATTATATTGAAAGTAAAAAAAACTTTAACTACAGAGCACAAAGACTGATAGTAATAATTAAAAACTTGTATTTTACACACAATTTGCAATTTTAATTTTAATATTTTTTTTTATTGAAAAGTGCACTCATATAATTAAAAATAATGCTACTTTTTTCCAAATAAAAGTAGAATTTAAATACCAAATACTAACACGTGACACATCATCGAACTAATTTTGTTTTACAGAAATGTTTTAATTTTATTTTTGTGTTTTTTTTCCTTATGAATTTAAAATTAAACATAAAAATGTGTGAAAAATGAATGAGTAAAAAAAAATTAAAATGAAATAAATCAAAATATTTTTTAAATTTATTGTATGATAAAATTAAATTTAATGTTCTACTGACTCGTAAAGATAATTTTCTTTTAAGAAGATCTTTAAAGTTGGTTTATTTTTTTGTTTTGATAAGTGCCTGGACATTCATCGCTTTCCAGGTTGATATCTTCATGTTGGCAATAATGTTTTGTTTTATAAAGATATCTTTGAGGTATCTGGCTTATGACCATTTCATACTAAAATCTTCAAATATTCACAATTCCTATTCAATTTTTATTAATATTTAATGGAAATTACTGGAGTTCTAAGTAATTCAACAACATTAAAATACTTACTGAACTTTTTTTTTCTATGTATCGAACCATTTTTTTTAAATTTTAAGGATATTTTGATTATTATTGGTTAGGTATTACACTAAATATTAATTTTAATAATTTTAACTAAAATTTTATTAATCAAAAGCTAAACATTCTTGTATTTTATCATTTCTTGTTATACTTTTAATATAAAAAAGAGTTAAATAAGAAGAAAATTAACAAAAAAAATAAAATTATAAAGATAGGGAGAGGAAAACTAAAAATTAAGGAAAATTTTTATTTTTTTCTTATTTTGTTATTTGGATTTTTTGTGTGTAAAATGTGGTTAAATAATGTTTAGTGTTTAAAAATTATATCATAAAATGTTTCCTGGAAACTTAAAAGGGATAATTGAAAGTTTAAAAAAAATAAAATTATTGTTGATTTTTTTTATTAAATACTTTTTATTCAATACAAAATTAAGAAATAAAACATTCCAAACATTCAATTCAAAATACATCTAGATCAAAAAAGATCGATAAATTTAATGAAAATAATGATTAATAATAATTTTTTAATTTTTTACCAACATGCCAACATTTATTGTCTTATAAAATTTTAAATGAAGTTAATTCAACAAAAATAATAATGTTTTTCAACTTATTCGATTAAGGAGAGATTAAAAGAATATGACGACAAGATTAAATTATAATGTCAAGTTTATTTATCGGGTTTTGGAACAATGTTTGATGTTGATCCTACATTGGTATCTGAATCTGTCAGCTGAAGGGTTTCATTACTTTTTTGAACATCAGGAAGACTAAATCATAAAAAAATTATAAATAAAATAAAAAATTTAAATTAAAGTTTAAAAATAATATTGGTAAAATTATAAAACCTGAAGTTATCAACGAGCTTTGTTTACAGAATTAGGTTGCAATTTCTAGGAACTATGATGAAGTGAAATTCAATTCCAAGTAGGTAAGTTATTTGAGATTTAGAGAAATATTGAGAAAAAAAATACATTTATACTGATTTTGAACTGGTTTCAACTGGTTTATCTGCAATTTCACGATTTTCGATTTGAAAATGCAGAAAAAGCATTATAGGAAAATCATGAAAGGAGGTACCGGATCTATTCAGAATTTCAATTCAGTTAAGTTTTCCTAAAACTGAGAGTAGTTCTTGCATGGACTTTAAACATGGTCATCGGGTTTTTTAAAAGGAAATTAATTAGAAGTAAGTTTAACTTATTTTAATGTTTCACAGTTTCAAAATTTTTTATTTTCATTGGTACTTTAGGAGTCTCATAAGAAACATGGAATCATCCGAGAAATTCTAGCATTGAAAGATGAATCAAAGTGGATAATTCAGCAAAATCTTTAAATACCATTGAAAGAAAAAAAGCAAGCAACTTCGCTTAGATGTATCGAGGCAATTCTTTGCTACCAATGGAGAACTATCCGTTGTCGACTTAAACTTGGTCGGCAAAAACATTGAAAAATTCTTCGCTACTGAAAACCAAAATTTGTATATTGCTATAAAAGAGGATTGCTTTATCAGAATACCATAATAAGGCAAAAGCATTACCAAGTTCATAAAGTAGTGGAGCTCAAAATCTTACAAGTAACTATTCAGATCAGATCGAAAGTGTGTTAGTTTAACAACTTTGCTGGAGCATTGATTGATACATTAATTCTATAATCCAAACAGACGTGATAAGTTATAGAAAATGTGTCAACCGTATTAAAGGACATAGAATAGATTAGATATGACTAAAGGACATAAATTAAATATTCAATTCTCTAGTACGGGCTGCAAACAAATTGATTGAGATGTACAAAATTTTTGACTTAGAATGGCCAAAAGCAAATTCGAAAAGGTACCTAGGGAGTCAAGTGAAAGACCCATATATACCTGTACCTGTGAGCCCAGTAGCATCACCAAGGAACACACCTGAGCCAACCAACATACAGGAAGGCGATGAAATGACAAGTACGAATGTTTTTGTTACTGACTTAATTAACCACTTTTCAATTAATATTTCAATGGTATTTTTTTAAATATGAAATTTGCTTGCTTGTATGTTTGAAATTGAATTATGTCATAATCGTTTGCTATACGAGTAGCTCATCGTGTTCTATCTAATAGAGAATCTGCTCAACAAATTTCATCTTTTGACTCTTGTACTGTAGGTAAACACCTTTTTTTCGCTTGATATTGTATATCTTCCCTAAAAGTAGAAAAGAAAGAATATAAAATGCGTCTGACGAGCAAATTACAAGTAAACTTTTAGAAGTTGATTTGCGGTCCTCTCCATAAACTACTTTACAGTTACAAATATCACATAGGGGGTATTAACCGCTACTTTCGATTTTTCGAACCGGATTTCTTCTAGAAGCTCTCAAAGTAATATTTTTAGGGGCTAAGCCCAAAGAACTGATTTTATTCTGACGTTTAAAATTTTCACATACAAAATTTTGAAATTTTCCGTATGTGTTTCTAAAGAAAATAAAGGTCAAATGAAATGTCAAGTGAAATTCTATTTTATGGACTTTGGTAGTCAAAGGTTATAAAATCAGATAAGTTATTTTGATTTCTCGAAAATTATCAGCAGGCATAAGAGGAAATGTCATGAAATTCTTCTTTCTTCGCTAAAGATTCCTGTACGTTTTCTGTGATTTCGTATGAAACTTTCAACCGACTCTCTTGTAAAATTTTTGTATGAAACTCAAAATTTTCATCCTAGGGAAAAGTAGTCATCTTCACACTAAAGGCACATTCCAGAAGAAAGTTTAGCTTTAATCTCGTTATTTTAAGTGAGGGTGGTAAACGGGTTAAGACAGTTGTCAAATTTCTCGTTGATAACTTCAGGTTTACAAAAATAAAAAAAATAATAAATTAAAGTGGCTTAAAACTATGAGAATCAAATTAAACACAAATAATAATGAATATACTAAAAATTAAATCATCAAAATTTCTATTGAATTTAATTGAAAATTAATTTTCTCACTAAACTATTTTTTTTGAACTAGAAGACTTTCTATGAAAACTAAAAAAATAAAATCATTTAATAGAATAGAATAAAAAATAAATAAATAAATAATAATTTCATGCATCACATGCTTTTAATAAAATATTTAAATGCATTTTTTCTCTTTTTTATTCATGTTAAGTGATGTAATAAAATGATTATATTTTTTTTTAAATCATTAATTAATCCAATTAATTTCATTTTACATCACTTTTTATTGATTTAATCAAAAATAACTTAAATACATTTTAAGTAATCATTGAACGAAAACCTTTTAAGCAATTAAAAATCATGCAAAAAAAAATCATTTTTGAAAATATTTTAACTTTTATACATTTTGTATTAAAATTTCATTTCCAAAAATAATCATCATGTCACTTTTTATTCATTCTATTTTACTTTTTTTATTTTTATTAATTTTATTCTAGAAAAGCCTGGATTGAAAATATTATTCAATGTTAATAAAATTTTAATTTTTAAAAAAAATCAAGAAAAAGAGTCTCTTGATAACATTGAATAATGTATACAAAAAAAAAAAATAACGGAAATAAAAATTAAATTAAATGCATTCTTAGTTTAAATTAATAGGAGGAAAAAAATATTTTTTATTTAAATGCATTTTATTTTCAAGGGGGATAAAATTCAACTCATGCAAAGATTTTCCTAGTTAAGTAATTTTTTTTAAAGTTCATTTTAACTTTTCATTAAATTGGGTACCTTGTATGAAATTTGAAGATTGAATTCTAATGACTTACCCATAAAGTCTGCTATCATGCATCGATCTGAAATTATTTGATGTAGGGAACAAAAATTGTATGCATGAAAAATCGATTTGATGCAACATTCAAATTTAAACAACAAAAAATTTCATACAAGTTTTTTCTTGTACAAGACGAGATTTGGTCGAATTCAAATATTTCCTCTCTCACTCTCTATTTTTTTATACAATTATATCATATGAGTACATAATTGTATGTATGTATACGGTCAATGCAGAGACGTACATGATGAAATTGTATAAAATGGAATATTTTAATTTTTTCATAGGCGTCTGCGCCATTTTGGTTAAAATAATATTTTAGTTATTTTTTGATTTTTCTTCTGTTAATTATGAGATTTCAATGAAAATAAGTAAATTTTGGTATTTAATGGATGTTTTGATGATTTTCTTGTAAAATTAATGTGAAAGTTGAATAGTTACAGTGATAGAAATTTCGGTGTAAATTGTCTCTCTCACTCACACAACTGAAATTCAAAGTAAAAAGACACACCATACATAATTTTTTCACGGGCGTCTCTGGTTTACTTTAGTTCAGCGCGTCTGTGTGAAAAGTTGCAACTCTGAAACAGAGCATATTTTTTAAAATAAACAATAAATCAACAATTTCTATTCAAAAGTAGTAAATTAATCATTAAAAATATTGTGAAAAGTATTTAAAATGGCTGAATATCAAGCAGATGCATTTGGTGTCGCTCCAATTGATATTGGTGGAACAAGTAATTTGTCTTTACGTCGCCCCTTTGATCCGGCCGCTCATGATTTGGAATCATCTTTTCGTCTTACACGATTTGCCGACTTGAAAGGTCGTGGTTGCAAAGTACCTCAAGAAGTCTTGAATAAATTGGTTTCATCATTGCAACAAGACTACTCACAAGAACATGACAGTTTTATGCATATGGCTGTTCCACGTATTGGAATTGGACTTGATTGCTCGGTAACACCACTACGTCATGGAGGTTTGTGTCTGGTACAAACAACAGATTTCTTCTATCCAATTGTCGATGATCCGTATATGATGGGAAAAATTGCATGTTCCAATGTTTTGAGTGATTTGTATGCCATGGGAGTCACGGAATGCGATAATATGCTTATGTTATTGGGTGTCAGCACAAAAATGACTGAAAAAGAACGTGATGTTGTCATTCCATTGATAATGCGTGGATTTAAGGATGCTGCATTGGAGGCTGAGACTTCAGTAACTGGTGGACAAAGTGTTGTCAATCCATGGTGTACAATTGGTGGAGTTGCCTCAACAATTTGTCAGGTAAATGAATATATTGTTCCAGATAATGCGGTTGTGGGTGATGTTTTGGTCTTGACAAAACCCTTGGGCACCCAAGTTGCTGTCAATGCTCATCAGTGGTTGGATCAACCAGAACGTTGGAACCGAATCAAGTTAGTTGTGTCTGAGGAAGATGTTCGTAAAGCATATCATCGTGCAATGGATTCAATGGCTCGTCTTAATCGTATTGCCGCTCGTCTCATGCACAAGTACAATGCTCATGGAGCAACAGATGTCACTGGTTTTGGTTTACTTGGACATGCTCAGACCTTGGCGTCACATCAAAAGAATGAAGTTTCCTTTGTCATCCACAATTTACCAGTTATTGCTAAAATGGCCACTGTTGCAAAGGCTTGTGGTAACATGTTCCAACTGTTGCAAGGACACTCAGCTGAAACAAGTGGCGGACTTTTGATCTGCTTGCCACGTGAACAAGCAGCTGCCTATTGTAAAGATATTGAAAAGCAAGAAGGCTACCAAGCATGGATCATTGGAATAGTCGAAAAAGGAAATCGCACTGCTCGTATTATCGACAAACCAAGAGTTATCGAAGTTCCAGCTAAAGAATAAAGTAAAACAACAGCAAAAAATATCTGATACACGGAAATTAGACCTAATTAATCCTTATTTTGAAGCATTAAAGTTAAAATTAATAAAATAAATATAATAGTTGATGTAAATGAGCTAAGTTTTGATATCAATTCATGTATTTTAATTCTTTAATTGGATAAAAAAAAATAAAATAATATTAGAAATTAAATGAGATTTTATTAACATTCGATTTAAAAAGTCATGGATAAAAAAATTTCCTTAGGCTTTCAAATTAACTTGAATCAATTGGTCATTATGCATGAATCCCTTGGAATGTGTGAGTCTCATAAGGAGATCCAAAGCCCATTTTGGTTGATCTGAGGGCACCATATGACCTGCATTACGAACCAAAACTTCCACTAAATTTCCCGCTTCCTTGGCATAACCAGCAATTTCGTCATCAACTTTCCAAATATACCGTGGAGCTTGATGATAAATTGTGGAATTAACAAAACTCAATTTATGGAGATAGTTGACAGTAAGTGGATATGCAACAATTATATCAAGTTGTCCGTTATAAATTGCAACTCTATAATGTGCAAGCAATTCACTTAGCCAAGGGGCAACTGAATCCATTACATCTAATTTTAGGTGTTCCTCAACTGCGTGTCCATCATTGAATGTGTTATTACCGACATGAATCGCCTTACGAACGCGAGCTGATTGAATATATTCACCCATATAATCTTTCGGGTCTTCTGTCAGCAAATAATTGTAATAGAAATTAAATCCAGTTAAATTTTTGAAAAGTGAACCATAAGGATACTGATCTGCATTGAGCATTTCATCGAAAACGGCAAAGGCTGACTTGAAATCTTTCTGTTTAATGAAATCAGTTCCCTTTTTCTCATATGCATGGAATTGCTCAAGTCCATGTTGGTCAATGAGACCTAATTGAAATAGATAATCCCCATATTTGAGTTGATGCAATGGATCACAAAGTCCATTTCCAATTGCTAATCCTTGAAAATTAACTTTAAATTTAGTTTCTGGATCCTCGTTTCGTTTGTGAATTGTGTGTGAGATTGCTGGAACGTATTTTCCACCATATGATTCTCCTGTCACCCAAAACGGTGATTCCTGGAGTTCTGGGAACAAATGTAGGAATTGGACTAGGGCTTCATACAAATTTGCACCAACTTCAACTTCATTTGTAGAGTAACCAGCATCATTATCAGTGAAACTGAATCCAGTACCTATTTATTTTAATTAATAAAATTATTGTGGTGTATTAAATTTCAATCAATAATATAAATGTAAAACGTACCAACTGGATTATCAATGTAAATTAAATGATGATTCAAGTGCCAACTGTATGGACGTTTAACTAATTTCAATTTCTTACTAACACTAAATGGCCCATTTTCGGTGAAAAGTCCAAAGAGT
The DNA here is from genome assembly GCA_900002565.1 of Culicoides sonorensis. Classification (NCBI taxonomy): domain Eukaryota; kingdom Metazoa; phylum Arthropoda; class Insecta; order Diptera; family Ceratopogonidae; genus Culicoides; species Culicoides sonorensis. The sequence continues at coordinate 66,688 of LN483875.1, forward strand.
GAACTAGCTCCAGGTCCTCCCTGCAACCACAACACGAGTGGAGCCGATTCTGGATTCACCTTGGCTTTGAAATACCAGAAGAACAAATTTGAATTGTATGTTTCATTGACCGTCAAATATCCTGAATAACTTTCAGCAAATTGTAAGATTTCAGTATCATTTACAAAGGCAGCAGCTTTGGCATCGTTGATTTTATTTGCTTTTATCAGTGGAGTTAGGAATAATGGTTCTCCTGGATCTTCGTCTCCATTCAAAACCAATTGTTGTACTTTTGGATACGGATTTGTGAATAAACGACTCTCGGTAAGAGTCAAAAACAGACAAAACGTAACAAAGAACTTCATTTTGAGACACTTCGAGTTCAAATGAAACACATTTCAAGTAAAAAATAACGTTAAAAAATAATCAAGGAACAAAACAACAGTCTTATCAGTGATATTTTTGAGAGAATTCTTGGTATTTACGTGTTAAAAGGGGGTTATTGTGAATTGCTCTCTTGTAATCAAAATATTTTCAATCTTAATTTAATCAATCATATGGAATTTGCATCGATACAGAAAAAGTTTAATAATAATCAAATCGATTCTTGCTGTGTATACAAACAATAGGAAATTTCGAGAAATGTTCCATGTTTATCAGCAATTGAAATTTTACTCTGTGGATTTTGATTTCGATACCGGAGGTGTTTGTATAGAAACACATGCTTATAAACAGGAATTGGTTTTTTTTAAACGGGAAATTTAAATTTTCGAACAAAATAGTTATCTGTGGCCATGTCGAAAAGAATATTTTTTTAGGAATTTGAATGAGAAAGAAATTAGAAAAAATATGGTTATTATTTATGGAGTTTAAAAAAAACATTCTTAAAACTTAAGTTAAGGCCATAACATTTAAAAAATTTAGTAAATATTCCATAAATTGCTTTTAAAATCGTTCTAAGAAAAAAATTCATAATTTTTTGTTTTATTTTCTATTCAATTTACTCTTGAATAAGGACAAAAATCCCTCTTTAACTCATATTTTTTGAAATTCAGTTTAAAAAATCCTCAAAAAATGATAAAAAATTGAAAAACGATTTTCAGATGTTTCAAAAGGATTTTAAATATTTTTTTTGAAGTAATTAAATTTTTGGATTAACTCAAAAAAGACCTCCATAGGTCAAAGGGGGCAGATTGCGTCCTTAGAAAAATTAACGACAATTGTTACAAAAAAAAAAGAGAACTTCTAACCACTGGGCAGTTTATAATATAGTTTGTAACATATTTGAATCGGAAATTTTCTGTTAAAAAAATAAAAACAAAAAGCTTCGCCTTTTAAAAAAAACTTGAAAAAAAATCTTATTTTGATAAATTTTAAGAAAAATTGATAATCTTGCCTTTTAATTTTTTGAAGAAAATTCACCATTTTGAATTTTTTGAGGAAATTTTGCCATTTTGAATTTTTTAAACAAAAATAATTTAAAAAATTTATCATTATGACCTCCTCTATCTAACAAAACCTCGATGGACAATGGCGGAGTATCGGATGGAACAGAGGGTTTGTCCGCCATTTTTTCTTACAAAATGCTCTAAAAATACAAAAATTCCCAAATCTACAAACTTCAAGTCAGTTCAATAATATTTCACAATAAGTTCGTTGATTTTCAAATTTAATATCAACAAAACACCATTATCAAAGTAAAACACTTCAATTTAAATAAAGCACACGCTAATTCAAATTTATGTAACTTACGCTACTATTATAAGCCGGTTTTGTTTGTATTGGTGTAGCATTTTTTTCGTATTCAGTGAAATTATGTCATGAGAGAGAATTGAGAGAAGAGAATTTTTGTTTTATTGTAAATGAATTCGACTCAATTCAAGTGACTTGTACAAGGGGTTTGTAGCAGAGTTCCGAATTTGATTCTCATATTACCTTTTTTTCTTTGATAATAACGTAAAATTAGTTAAGGGAATAAAAAAATGTTGACTTACCTTCCATTTCCATGCCTAAATAACGCTAAAATTTCTTCGAATGTTTTATTTTTGGTCTCTGGAACCTTTTTGTATGTAAATATCCAAAATGCTGCTAAGAATACACTAAATGGTAAGAATGTATAATTTTCCAAGGCAGTCTATGAGGAAAATGTTTCATTTATAATTTTAATTTTTTTATGTTTAATTTTAGATTGAAATTTACCTTTAAACTTGGGAAACCAATTCCAACAACAAAATTAGCCATCCAATTGACAAGTACAGCGATTGCCATTGCACTGGGACGGGGTCCTTGTGAAAATAGTTCGGCCGTTATCATCCATGGTATGGATCCGGGTCCGACAGCAAAGAACACGACAAATGCCAGCACTGACACAACCGATAGGTAGGACATCCAGTCTATCATTTCCTGTACATAACCAAAAAACTCCTAAACAAAATCGTGTAATAACCAAGTTCTCGGTAATTTTATGGCTTTTTTTCTTTTACTTTTATACTGTAATTCAATAATGTCAGCAATATTGCATTGTGTGTGAGTGTAAGTGTGTGTTTGTATGTCATTTAAATCAAATTTATCAATCAGGCAAACCATTCACCCAAAAAAAAATTGAATTAAATTTAAGCTTACAAGGGCAAGATGCATTTTTACAATCAACCAGTCGCACCCACCACCAAATTATAAAATTCAAATAAATTATTATTAAACCGTTAACTTTTAAATGATAAAGTTAAATCTCGTAATCGAAAGATTCATAAATTTAAATAAAAAAATAATCAAGTTGAAATTTGTCATGAAAAATGTTGAGAATTCATTTCTTTTTAAAATTTCATACGAAAATTCGTCGTTTTGAAGTACAATCATGATTTTCAATATAATCAGCATTCATATTTGCTTAACTTCGTTAAAATCGTAAAAATTTATTTGTTTACAGCGCTTATTACTAAAGAAATTTCAAGTTAAAAAAAGAAAATATGTAATAATGAGAAATAGTGTTAAAAATTATTTAAATTGGCCAATTCAGCATTACTTTTGGCTTTTTTTGAATTGAATCAAAATATATTCAGCAAACTTTTAATGTGCATTCTATGTAATTGGTTTTTATTGCACAGTTCTTATGTTTTTATAAGGAAATAAAAATAAAATAATTTGAATTAAAATTTGATCAATGTCCTGAATTGATTTCACTTTGAATTTGCTCTTGTTTTGCAATTTTATCAGTTCAAAAATCTCTACAAATGTTTGCCATATTTGCAGTGTTTATTTTTTTTGTCTGTGTCATATTTGCAGACTATTAAATTAATTTGATGATATTTTTTTGTACTATTAAAAAAAAAAAATCTTATTACAATTGGATGCCCTGTAAAAAATAAATTTGAAAAGAAGCATATGAACATACACTCAAACAGCAAACGTATGTATGCTAAATGAGCTAATGTTTTCTTTGCTCATCCGGCAAATGAATGTTTGCCAAATTGGCTACTCTTGAACTTTGTACTACAGAATTTTCAGTATTTGAAATGTGATATTTTGATAAATATTTGTCGTAGAAAAAATTCTAAATATGTTTTGGAAACGACAGAAAAATATCTTTTAGAATCTTATACAATATTTTAATATTTGTAAATAAGATTGAATTATGGAGCCAAAAATTTTTATTTTTTCATAAAAATTTACAGAAATTGATTCAAACCGATATGAAAAAATTTGAAATATATGTCATAGAAAAAATCTAAAATATGTTTTGGAAACAACAGAAAAATATCTTTTAGAATCTTTTACAACATTTTAATATTTGTAAATAAAATTGAATTTTAGAACGAAAATTCTAAATTTTTCATACAAATAATGAGAAATTGATGCAAACCAAACAATATGGTCGAATACTAATGTTTTTGCTGATTCATACAGGTGCCTTGCATTACTCAAATATTTGGTACGCATTAAATTTTATTTATATTTTGATGAAAGTATGAAAAAATTACAATTTTCGTTCTAAAATTCAATTTTATTTACAAATATTAAAATGTTGTAAAAGATTCTAAAAGATATTTTTCTGTTGTTTCCAAAACATATTTTAGATTTTTTCTATGACATATATTTCAAATTTTTTCATATCGGTTTGAATCAATTTCTGTAAATTTTTATGAAAAAATAAAAATTTTTGGCTCCATAATTCAATCTTATTTACAAATATTAAAATATTGTATAAGATTCTAAAAGATATTTTTCTGTTGTTTCCAAAACATATTTTAGATTTTTTCTATGACATATATTTCAAATTTTTTCATATCGGTTTGAATCAATTTCTGCAAATTTTTATGAAAAAATAAAAATTTTCGCTCCATAATTCAATCTTATTTACAAATATTAAAATATTGTATAAGATTCTAAAAGATATTTTTCTGTCGTTTCCAAAACATATTTAGAATTTTTTCTACGACAAATATTTCTCAAAATATAACATTTCAAAAAGAAAATGTATACTATCCATTTATTCAAGAGTAGCCAATTTGGCAAACATTCATTTGCCGGATGAGCAAAGAAAACATTAGCTCATTTAGCATACATACGTTTGCTGTTTGAGTATATGTTCATATGCTTCTTTTCAAATTTATTTTTTACAGGGAATGCATAGAGCTACAATTTCAATATAATTCTGAAAGCATTTACTTAAATAAACGATTTCATAAGAGTATTTAAATATGTGACACGTTATATGCATATATGTTATTAAAACAACAAATACAGACATGTCTTTTTTCTCAAAAAAATAAACAAAAGAATATTATAAAACAAACAAAATATTAAAAAGAAATACCTCTCAGGGATTTTAGAAG
>LN483874.1:0-69654 GCA_900002565.1 Culicoides sonorensis
GATAATGATAAAAGTGAAAGTTGTTATTATATTATTATTATTATAAAAAAAATCATAAAATCTGCACTGCATTAAGTAAAAATGGAGCTTATTTTAAAAAAGAACGATATCAGATTCTAAATAAAAAATTATAATAATAAAAAATGCTTTTATAATAATTTCCTGTAACCAAAAAATGTCTGGAAACTTCTCTCCATGTATTTTTACACTTTCTCTTTCAAAATATATTGCACAATGTACTTTGATTATATTATTACACTTTTTACTATCATCATATTTTCATGCTTTGTGATCCTCGATACTCTGCTGTTATGCAGATAGTTGTAATTTGAAACGAGTAGACAATTTAAATTGGTCCATGTATGTTTGCCTACGTGAATTTGTAACATTATTGGCATCATCCCTTTAATACGGTAACTTATCTCTATGCTTTAGCTATGTGTGCAACCTGTCTGGATTTTACAAGCTTTAAAATGTTTTAACAAACAAAAAAAATAAAACCTGTGCTTTTATGTGTATGTGAATGCATTAATTTAATATATAAAATTTTTTTTAAGGGAGGATTGGATTTCATGTTCACAGATTTTTAAATAAATGTAATAACATATAAAGTGGGGTCATTAGGATGGATCAAAGTTGTATTTAAATTAAGAGTGAGTTTGAAAATTTATTGCCGTGTTGGTATGAAATTTGTAAATAACACACATACACACACACATCCTGATAAATTGTAGAGGTTGAAAAATTGAAAGTTTTTTCACAATGAAGTGAAAACAACAAAACATTAATATACAAATTTCTGACAATCCCCTTCTGATAAAAGTAATATGAATGTGCTTCACACACATAAAAAAATTAGCATCAAGAAAAATTGAGTGCGTTATTTGAACCATAAGGGGATTAATTTAAATAAGCTCATTCATGAGTTTTACAACAATAACAATATAAAAAACAACAACACCAGACAAAGTACAATAAATTTTTCAAAATAACTCCAAACACATAAAATTTTCATGAAAAAAAAAAGTTTATAGACGTACAAATAAAAATTGGATACAAAAAAAGTAAACAAATAAAAATGTGGCAAGAAAAAAACAGATTCAAAGCAAATACTCTGTATTTGACGAGGTGTGAATGTAAAATGAGACACTTTAAGCTTTTTGTGGCAATTTTTTACATGATTTTTTTTTTCATTCAAAGTTTTTTTACTTGTATAAATAGTATACCTTTTTTATTTGTTGCCATTCATAATAAAACATAAAATAGAGCCTGGGAAAAAGAGCATAAATTTCATGTTTTTGATGAAGACTTTTTTGAATTTTGAGGTATAAAAGAGCTTACATTGAAATGAAATGAGAAGTGTGAAGATGAAAATTTCAAAAGTGCAATTGCGAACATTCTCATTGAATTTCAGATAGTTTCAGAATTATTTTAAATAATTTGTATCAAAACCAATTCAATATCCTTCAATTTATCCTATTTTAGTTCTTCGTTCAGATCAAATCAAATTTCTAAGGCGGTCTCAGAAGAGAACCAACACTCAGACTTACAGACGGGTCCATTGTGCATACCCATTTATCATCATATCTGATGAAGAAGGAACCAAATCAAGAGAAGAACAACTAAAGTAATAAGAAGTCCACTAGACCTGGTTCAGTTCAGGAAAATGACCACACTTTCGCAGAAAGATAAGCCTGTCTGCTCTCAACTTCACTTATATTATGGAATCAATACTGTGAAAATACTCACCCACCGTGATTTCAAGCAATTTGGCATGCTTGGGACATGCACAAAGCAGATGTTCAGCAGTCTCCTCAGAGCAGCATTTGCACATTGGATCTCTTGAGTCAAAATGACTGAGATGATAGACTAGAGTACAATGACCAGTGAACCTACCAACTATAACTCTGAGATCAGTACGGTTCCTCGTTAACATTCACACAATTTGTTTTTTGGCACCTTTGATCCGGCACTAATCCATTTACCATTTTAACATTAACCACTCTTGATATTTTTTAACCCAATTTTTTTAAATGCACTCATTTTAATATTCAAATGAATACCTAAAATGTAAAAATAATGTGCAGAAAGTTAAATCAGAAACACCTTGTGTCTAATGAAGCAATCAAGCATTAAACCAAAACACATTAAATAAAATAACATAAAATTTGATTCTTACTTCAAAAATGAAACAAGGAAAACATGGACATGTTACAGATTAAATATTAGTCCGTGATATAAATACATCAGATATCTGACGTTTATCTTTGAGTTTTGTTTGAAGTAAAAGGAACCACGATTTTCGTTTTTTATACATTTTTATGTATATTAAAATGTTCTTCGAGTTGATCATCAGTGTTTTAAATAATGCGAAACCACACATAATAATAATGATATTATTGTTATTATTGAGAATTAAATAAGAGAAGAACCACAAAAATAATCACAAAAACACGTATAAGACATGTCCAGTTCATTGATTATTATTACTTCATATATTTTATATCCCAAAAAAACAATTCTCTTTTATTTGAGTGCGCACCTGCTTTGCCTTAAAACAACAGAACACACATCCAAAAGTTTTATTTTTAACAACGTACACATGAAATTTTGTTGATTGCCTTCAAGCCTTACATAATACTTTATTTTTCTTGTCTTTACATATTTATTCATTCACCATAATTATTTTATTTGTATCTGCTCATCCCCTTAAATAATTTTTTTTTAATATTAGAATGAGCAGAAAAAAACCAAACATATCCAGTTAAGTCAGTATCCAAATGAGATGCTTGATGACTTAATTTACAGGTTTCCTTGCATTCATTATTCTTCGTTACAAGTAAAACGTGTGGCATAACCATCAATTTACAATCGTTTCTTTTATTGTTTGTCCAAATCTGTTATTTTTTTCTTATATGAAATACAACCAAAAAAAAAATAAAAAAAAAGAATGTTATATAAAAGGAGAGTTAATATATTTAATTATAGAGTGATATTTTAAATGCAAGTAGCAGATGTGATAAAAAATTTTACTGATAAATTCCATAACAATTTATTATTATTTTGTATTTGAAGATAATGTCTTTATTTTGCCTGAAATTATTTCCCAAAGTAAGTAATTGAGTTATTTGTTTTGATTTTTAAGGTTGTTTAAAATTAGAAGCGAAATTAAAACGAGTATTCCTGAATTAAAATTAAAAAAAAAATATTAATTACAGTGAAAAAAATCAACCCGCAGCAGGAAGACAAAAAATTTTTTGTGATATCTCATTAACATGGTACTCTATCATTTAAATTCAAATTTGGGAGATCAAAGGAACATAATTATAAATCGTTTTTATTGTTATTGTTCAAATAATGGAATTTTTTTGGTGTTATTATTATTATTATTTAAATATGTATCGTTTTATGTTTTATCGTTAATTGACAGGTGAATTGTTACACATTTTTGGGATGCAAATCATAAAAGGACGGAATTGTATAAATTTTAAAGAGGAAATGAATAGTGATGTGCTGTTTGAAACCATTTATTAAAAACTATATGGGAAGGAAATGCAAAGCCATATTTGAATGGAATTAAGGTCATCACACTGCTTTGTTTAAATGTGTCCATGATGAAATTGAATGACATTATTCAGGTCCTATTAATAGACACGTTGATAAATGAAGAACTGTGATCTCAGGTAAGATTTTTCTCTTAAACCATCAAAAATTGAATGCTATTTGAGCTTAAACCATCAAATGTCTACTTAAACTGAAAGCTGAAAACGCCCCGCAGTACAAAGTGACTTGTTCCACAGAGGAAGATTTTTGATTGACGCTTACAGGGTGTTTGATGAATGAAATTTTTAACGCATTTTCAGTTAGCTTGGAAAAAAATTTCGAACATTATGGGCACCCTTTTAGTCTATGCATATTATGCGGGGTGGTCTGCGGAGCGTTTGTCAAGTAAGAGTGTAAATCAAAGAGTAATTGAGCTGTTGGATCTCTTAAATAATTTTAGTAAAAAAAAAAGATTCAGATTAAAGCCTCAAACCAAGTTAAGTTTATAAAGTCACACCCTTACTCCAAATTCCTAGGTGCCAGCCCTACCATATGTCAGGCCGAAATGCATGCAATAGAGGTAAGGATCGAAAGTAATGAAATGGCGGATGAACCAGTAACGGAGGGAGCTGAAGGCAAATTTATTGGCCCTGAGCCCTTTTGCGGAGTGAATCTATCTGAAAACAGATGAAATTATACTATCAAAGTATACCAGAATCTTCACAGTCCAAAGAAAGATCAGAAATGATCTTACAGTTGGACAAAAAAGACATCAGGAAACTGACGGGTGTCCTAGCAGGACACTTGCGCAGGCAGGTTCTGCCTAGAAGTGGATGAAACATTAAAACACATCCTCTGTGAGTGTGAAGCATTGGCTAGAGTGAGGATTCGCTAATTCAGTGAGGGCTTTCCATCTCCCTTTACTGAAGTTAACACAGATCCTAAAGTAATCTTAAGATTTATTGACGAATTGGATGTATTGAAGGAGAACTAAGATCTATTCGTAAAGAGAAGCACAAAAGATTTGATAGGTTGAAGTGCGAGCACTGAGCTTCAGTCAACTACATTAAAGGAAAAAAAAACTACTTCAGACTACACCCTGCATATAGACAAAATTCTAGTAACTGCCGATCAAACATTATGATGTCACTTAAAATGAAGTCAGAGCTTTCCATATTTTCATGACCCATCACCATCATATCATAATCCACGTATCCCATTTCACATTCCATGTGATACTCAATAACCGTTTATAGCTCTCCCAAATTAAACGAATTAATTATTATACAGATTATTCCTCGCATGTATCAAACGCCATCTCATTCCAATCAAATTTCAATTGATATCTGATGGTAAGCATATCAATTAAAATATTTAATGTTTAATACTCTTAAAAATTTTGATTAAATATTGACATACCCAAAAAGGTTAATATTTTATTTTTGAATTAATTGTATGGATATGACGGTAAATTAACATTTTGACACAATTCATTGAGCGTGCTTGTGAATTAAAGAGCACATTTTTTTCTATACCAATCGAAATTAAATTAAATTTTAATAATAAAAATAATAATAATAGAAAAAGGACAAGAATCATTCTTTGACATGGACTTTGATGACGGTATAAATTTCATTTAATTTCATTTCATGGGAGGTTGGTAACAAACAACAAAAAAAGGACACAATTTATATTGAATTTCAGGTACATGGACAATGTGAATTATAATATAATAATAAAATTTTAATGTGTGCAGCAAAGCAGGATAATGAACTTAATTGTATATTAAAAAATTTCGAGTGTATCGAATTATTTATTGTGACAATGGAATTTTTTTTTCATGTTAATTCATATTATTTATAAATGGTTTGATGTTGGGCGAGTATAAAAGTCATCACCTTTAAATTTACTATGCATGATAATTAACATATTTAAGAGATATTTAAAATTGAAGCGTATCCAATCACAGAAAATTTTTTGTTGACCGTGAAACAATTAAAAATGCAGTACGGGTGGTAATTTTTGGTAGGTTCTTGATTAAAAGTTCAGCTATGAAAAACGAAGTGAATTTAATTAAAAAAACATTCAAATTTTTCAATCACACAATTCAATTTGATGTTTGATTCAATTGAAAAAAAAAATCTCTGAAAAGGACATGACAAAAAAATAAAAAGTTAAATTAATTTTCCAGTGATAAATAAACAAAAGAAATATTTCTGTTTATTTGGATCAGACAGAAAATGACATATGTGGTCAAATTGTATACATACCTGAAAGCCATAAAATGCAAATAAAAAGCATTTTTCCAACTATTCTTTTATTTTTTATTTTATCATCATACAAAATCAGGATTTATCTAAGTTAAAACTTCTGTTAAGGCAAATACTACCTCAGTGTGTATAAGAAAAAAAACTGAAATGAAATAAAATCTAAAATGAATATGAATTGATGCATGAAAAATTGTTCACAAAATCAACATATACTGTGAACACAGACATAAATTCAGAGCATATGAAAAAGAAAATGAAGTTTCGTCATTTTTTTCCATTTTCTAGATAACTGAACTAATCTAGTATATCCATTTTTTCCTCTGATTCCAGAAGAGTAGACTCTGTGTTTTATATTATTTGTTGTTTATTTTTTTTTATCATGCAGTAAAAAAATATGAAAAATAAATGAATGAAAACCAGAATATGTGAATTGTATGAAATCAAATAATAAAAAGAGGCAAGCTTTATTCTTTTTTTTTAAGTCAATTTACTCGTGGTCATGCGAAATTGTTTTCATTTTGAGTCCATAGTGAAATTTTTCAAATTTGTGTTTTATTGTTATCATTTTGTGCCTCTGTGTGTGTGTACTTGATATTCACTGAATCTAAGGATAAACATATTTTTATACATTTATGCAAAAGAGGGTGAAAAAAATTTTGGTTTGATCATAAAAATGAAAATAATATAATAAAGTAAGTGAACAGACAAGAAAGGTACGAAATAATACAGAGAATAACAGAAATATAGCAAAATAAGTTGAAAAATTGACCTCTTGGGATTTATTTGTGAGCATGGTGTAGGATGAAATTTCATCTCGAATTGAAAACAAGCTAGAGGTGGACTAGAGGTTAAATGGTGAATAATATTTAAAACTTGCTTCTACTTAGATAGAAAATTTTATTGAATTGACGCGGTCTGAGAATATCTGGGAAAGAATTATTATTTTTGATCCAGGCTTCTCTAGGAAATCGTTACATCATCACTTAAGTTACCAAGAAAATAAGGATCCTCTCTCTTTTTCTAAAACAGCCTGCTCTATCTAAAAAATGTGAATTGGGTTCTTTATTTTAAATTTGAGCACTCATCCAAAAATAATTACAGTCCAAATTGAATATTTATGACCACTCACATCCATTTCACATTCTTGACCTATACGGTAAATGGACAGGAAAAATATTTTTGATATACCTCACTCTAAACATTTTTGTGGTAACTTGAATATAAATTTTCTAAACAATTTCAACATATAAACTTCATTTATTATTCATTACATTTTCTTTTCAAAAAAAACACAAAAAATATTATTAATTTTTAAATTAAACAACGTTCCATACTTGAATTTTAATTTTTTCCTATTAAATTTATGCACATAAACCACTGAATTGAGTCATCAAAGAAAAAAAGATCATGTGAGTTTATTAATTACTTCACACCATACAACCATTTTTCTTGGTAAAAACAATGCATAGTATGAACCAGAAGCAGCATGTTATTAAAGTATTAAAGTTATGGTTAATGGCTTGAAAAGAACAATTTAATTAAATTTTTGTGTGTTGTGTGAGTTATCATGCGTGTGAGAATAAATTTTGAAAATTTAATAAAAAAATTATACATACATACAAAAAAAACAGACAAAGTTTTTGCATTTAAACCAAAAATATTTTGTATATGATGTGAAGAAAAGTAAAATATTCAATTAAAAGTCCATTCATAAATATGGAAGATTCCACCGTTACGCTGAATACAAAAAATGACTTACTTGTTTAAAAAACTCATTGAAACTAAATTTTTTTTAAAAAATAAATTATTAGAAACCAAACTAGAATAGGTTTTCTATGTGATAAAACACTAAAAATTTTATTTTTTATCATTTAAATGTCATTTATTAGACAAATTGTTCGTTACTACTGAATACAAAATTGCTTAAACTGATTTTTTTTCAATACGAAATATCGATTTTTCTGCGAATTCTTGAAAATTATCCACGAAAAGTTATATTTTTCTAGAAGGTTTAGAAGTGTTCTAGTAAAAGAAACAGATGGTAAATATTTTTATGCATTAACTAAAAAGATATTAAGGTTTTTTTTCGTTACTCTGAATACAAAAATTTTTCAGTTTTACATGTTTATTGAAATTTTTTGCCTATTTTTTCTATTTATAAGCAAAAATTTACAGCTAAAATTATTTTTACTTAAATAATTAACTCTTCTACTTTCAGATTCAATCATTCAAATATAATTTTTACCGAAAAATCGAAAATTAGAGTTAAATTTAAATAATCATATTTTTACGAAAATTTTAATTATGAATAACAGCCGCCATGTTTATTTTTCGGTTTTGTTATACTACATACAAGTTTTGTACCGAGTATTGACTGAAAATATGAATTTTGATACGCTGAATACAAACTTTAGTTGTAATTTTAATCCTTTTATGCTAAAAAATTAAAAATTCTAAGTACGCAGTTATTTTGATATACACATTCTTAAAGAAAATTTATAAAAAAAATTCGGTCCGTAGAAGAAAAATTTTGGAAAAATTAAACTTTTTCATGTTTTTGTTACTCTGAATACGAAGACAACTTAGGTAGATTTCTTTTGATAGCTAAAATGAAATAACAATTAAATTTTATTAATGTTGATTATTTTCCTCAAAGATAATCCTGTAACCTATCGTTTCCCATAATTAAAATATAAATTTTGGCAAAATATTGAACTCAAATAATAAAATTTAAAATGACGAAAATTGGCCATTTTTTATAGAAATGTCGGAGGACCATATTTGAACACATTTTAAACTTCAATATACTCAAAAAAAATTTAAAAAAATTATATATCCTTAAAATTCAATGTGTTTTCTATGCAGCTATATAAAAATTATTTCATAAAAATCAGTTTGAATTTTATGTCAGTATATTTTACGTCGTGGAATCGTCCATATTGTTATTAAAAAAGTTTCCCCTTTAACATTTTTGTATCAAATTTTGAATGTAATTCAATTCAATTTAATTGTGAGTTCAACAAAAAAATGGAAAATTTGTCCCTAGAGTGAAATTCAATGTCAATGTTAAATGCATTTACAAATATATTCATTTCATATGTTAATTGAAATGAGCACACACACTCACTTAATGGACCAACTATATAACAAAAGTCTCATAACGAGGTGTCCCAGACATAATTCACATACAATTCCCTTGAATAACCAAAATAAAAATTAAATAACATTCACATTCATATAAGTTGATCATAATTGTTAAATAAAATCAAATCAACACTAAATGAAGTCATTCATATTCATAATCAAATTTATTTTAATAAAGCGAGTCAAGTGTTAGAATTCATATGTTAATTGTTTTCAATTCAATAGCATGTTTAATTGTGTGTGTATGCATATGTGATTCAAATTTCACAAACAAAGAAAGGGATCAATCACCAGCATTTACGTAATTTTCAAATTTATTTATTATTCAAGAGGTTTCTTTGTCTGTAAATGTCATTTATTTACTTTTTCATTGTTTGGTTTATTGAAATCTGTCAATTATGGGTTGACCTAAGTCAATGTCTAAATTTCTCAACTTAAATTTCTTGAATAGACATTTAGTTTTGTGGAAATTTTGGTACATGAAATTCTCTGAGGATGACAATTCAAGTGGTAAATTTAACTCTATTTAAAAAAAAATCTTAGAAAATGCATTTCATGCAATGAAAAAACATCAGTTAAATATCAAATTAGGTGTTCTCGGATGAAAATTAAACTAATTTTGAATTTCATTCAAATCCTAAGTTAAATCTACAAAAATGTTGATCGCATTTCAATGGTTAAGTACAAAACTAAATTTTATTTACAAATTTTCCTATCAAAAAGATTTCATTGAAATGTTTTTCTGTGATATTAGATTTCAATGTAAAACCATTCAAATGCAACGAGCATGTGATTTCCTGATTTACTTCCTTTCGTTTTCACTTATATTTGAAAAAGAAGAAAAATTTTTTATTTCTGTTGAGACACAAAACTATTTGTTTTACTGCGATTTTTGTAATAAAAGTCTTCAGTTAACTGTAGATGGTGTACGACTGGGACTTTGCACACATTAAAAACTGGATTGAAGTAAAAAAATGGGAAATTCTAACCACTGGGCAGTTTTGAAAAGTGCAATTCGGTGGAACTCGTTTCATTGAATTAAATTAAATTTTATTTTTAATTTATATAAAAATATATGGATTTTTTGAAATTTGAAAAAACCGCCATTTTGGGCTTTTGACCGTTTTCAGGCTCTGGAGCCTGTTCTTTTAGCCCAATCCCTGAACCTAATCTCAGAGTTAAAGTTCATTTTAGTAAACTTCTCCATCCAACATAAAGAATAATCAATTTTTTAAAATTTTTAACCGTTTTTCAGGCTTTTGAGACTGTGGAGCCCAATCTCAAAACTAATGAGTTTAAAATCATCCTTATGAGTTCTTCTATCTAATAAAAAAAAACCGGAGTTATGAGTAGCGATCAGTAGTCAGACTTACGGAGTGTCAGAGTGACGACGGACAAACCGTCTGTAATAGTGCATTTTTTCTTACGAAATGCACTAAAAATAATGCATAAATGCCTAGTCACATGCTAAAGTCACTAAAACCTGTAAAAAGATTGCTTACTCTCTTGCAAACAAAATCCATCATAATTGAAAGATTTTGTCCAACAAAAATCATTGAATTTGAGTTTCTTTCATAAAATGTGCACTGGGAATCATTTCATGATACATTTCTTTGAATTTGCCTTACTAGCGCCAATTCATTGTGTTATATCATTTCATATGTTTGAAAACATGTTATGAGATGAAAATATTATTTAATGCAATCAATGATGTTTTTTTCCCTACAAGTTTTCATAAAACGGAAACATTTCCAGTATGGTCTATAAAAATGAAGAGAAAATACAAATAATGTTATATCACAATTCATACTCTAAAGGAAAAAACCCTTAGTACATGGTTCATCCTGCATATTATGTGAAAGTGTTCAATTTCGTATGAAAAACATATTTTTTTTATTCCTTATTCATAAACAATTTTTTTTACCATATTTGAATATTAAAGAATATTGCACTTCAATGCACTTAAGAAAATCGAAAAAATAAATAATATGTGCTTTTTCTTGCATAGTTTACCATGTTTATATGTATGAAAAATTCCATTCAGATGCACTTACAATAATTTTCGTTGAATTTCACAGTAGCAAGTGATATGGAATTTGTATTTCAGTGTAGGTACATGAAACATACATGAAATTTTCAAGCTTTTTCCTGCTAGGATGTGAACAAAGTGAACAGAAACATGAGATATGAATGTAAAGAAAATATACAACAAGAAAGTGTGTTGTGAAAAATATTTTTCTTAGTATGTTGTTTTCCTTTATTTTTCATTTTTTATTATATGGGGAGAAATATAAATAAAATTTCGGATGCCTTTATTTTTTGCTATAAATTTGTACACTGGTTCTTCATGTCATTCTAAGCATCAGTGCAAAAAAAAAAAATTTTTCCGTACACACGTTCTCGAGATATCGCGCTTTGAAATTTCGCGAATGGCGCGCGCGGCCATTTTTTGACTTGTGATATCTCGCGAAGCAGAAAACGCAGAAAAAATTCTAAATATGTTTTGGAAAGATCTGAAGGATATCTTTAATAATTTTTTATAATATTTTTAAAAAAATATTGATATCATAATTAAATTTCAATTTAAAACTCTATTTTTCCATTTTCTGGTAGTTGGACGTGATAAATTTTTATTTTTTTAATATGATTCTGTAGCTTTCATATTCAGCAATACATTTATTTTGGTTTTGGTTTTGGTAGCCTTGAACTTTTAAAGATACAGAGCCTAAAAGAGCGCTTTAATTACAAATTTTCATTAAAAAGTTCAAATGGTGACTTTTTGGTACAAAAACAAGAATATTCATACTTTTGGTGATTCATTTTGGTGTCTTATGTTACTCAAATGTTTGGTACGCATCATAAAAAACTCTTTTTTCATAACAATTGTAATTAAATGGCTCTTTTAGGCTCTGTATCTTTAAAAATTCAAGGCCACCAGAACCAAAACCAAAATAAATGTATTGCTGAATATGAAAGCTACAGAATCTTATTAAAAAAATAAAAATTTATCACGTCCAACTACCAGAAAAAGGAAAAATAGAGTTTTAAATTGAAATTTAATTATGAAATCAATATTTTTTTAAAAATATTATAATAAATTATTAAAGATATCCTTCATATCTTTCCAAAACATATTTAGAATTTTTTCTGCGTTTTCTGCTTCGCGAGATATCACAAGTCAAAAAATGGCCGCGCGCGCCATTCGCGAAATTTCAAAGCGTGATATCTCGAAAACGTGTGTACGGAAAAAAAATTTTTTTTGCACTGATGCTTAGAATGGCATGAAGAACCAGTGTACAAATTTATAGCAAAAAATAAAGGCATCCGAAATTTTATTTATATTTCTCCCCATATGGAATGTTTATTTAATTTAAAAAAGAAAAGCAGAAAATGAAAGGAATGCATTTCTAAATTAAAATAGATTTTATGAAAGGATGTGAAAATGAATTTTTAATAGAAAATATGTAATGCTCTGAATTGTGAAGCATCTTTCAAGAATTCAATATAATTTTTCCAGTTTATTCAAAGCAAACGATCATATTACGAATAATTAACGACTAAAATGAAATTCATTCATTTATTTATTTTCACCTTTAATTACCTATATAATATGATTTCTTTTTTTAAATCTCTTTACATTTTTTCTTTTCAATTTTAATAGCTAACTTGACCTTCACTCACTGGTTAAAAATAATTTAATTTTCATTAAACGCACAAACCCAATTCAAAAAATTCTCTGCTTAGTATGATTTGTGTTTCTGTGTGAAAATGTTTACAAACACAAAAAAAAATCTAGTAAAAAAATAGAGAGAAAAGTGCTGATGATTGTTGAAAAAAAAGTTAAACAATGTAATTTGAATGGTCAAACAAACGAATGTAACATTTGTCATGATGATAATCATCTTCTGGTTTGCGTGTAATTAATAGAAGCTTTGTGGTAGAAAAAAAATTAAATAAAATAAAAATTGAGGTAAAAGCCTTTTGTTTGAAACGTGAGTGTTTACTTTTGGCTTTAAACAAAAATGACTAATTAAATTGTAATAATGGGATTTTAAAATGACCAGCTGTGGTTTTTGTGGGTTATGTACAAAAAATTCAATGTAACGAAAAAAAAATTAAATGTATAATGAAAATAATTATAATTTAATCATTATTTTTTTTTATTTTTATAAATCACATAATGATACCAAAAAAATGTAGAAAACAAATAATTCGATTACGTTTCATTGGAAAAGTCCTAGGAAAATTTAATATAATTAATGATTAAGCAATGATTTTGATTAGTTTTCGTCGAGATTTAAACCTAAATAAATGTATCAAGTGCTCTGAGCACGACAAAATCTATTTTTTTTTATAATAAACAGAATTTTATGGCCTCCAAAAATTCTTCCAAGAACAATGTTTTTTTCCATACATTTCATATAAAAATATTCAATTTTTCCACGTGTCTTTTTCCAGCCCCTTCCTGTTCATAAATTTAATATAAATATTTTTGACCGAAAATGTCAAGCCTTGTCACAAAATGTAATGAAACAAAGTTAAAGATATGATAAAGGAAATTTTTTTGTCATGTTTACAGTTCATTGAAAACTTTAAATATTTTCATTACATTTTTTTAAGTCTGAAATTTCAGCAAAAAAATTTCGTAAACAAAATTCAGATTCAAAATTATAATAAATTTTTGAGGGAAATGGTATAAAAATATATTTAATTTATAATTAAATTCTCATTAAAAACAAAATAAATATAACTCTTCAACTCTTTCTTTCATGTTTTTTTTATATTACTCTGCTGTCAAGAACTAAATAAAAAATCGCCTTAATTAAGTTATTAAATAACAACAAAGTTGTTGGATAAGTATATATTAATTATAATTATGATAGACAAGCAAGTGATGGCGGGAAACACTCTTTTTTTCTTCATTTTTTTTACGTTTATTTTTTGTGTTTAACTTTTTTTTACAGTTTTCGGATTTTTTATGATTAAATGTTTTTCGTATTTTATGTTTAATTTTTTTTTTGAAATGATATTCCTATAACTGCTTATTAAAAGATCGTCAAATGGTGATAACATTCAGACATTTTATATTACAGCTAAATATTTATTTAGATGGATATTAAGGGTGCTTTTTGATTGAAAAATCGATGAAATTAAGAAAAAATTCAAAAAAATATGACTCACGTAATCGAATTCGAACATGAATGAAATCCGACTTAACACGGAGCTTAAGATCCTTGAAACAAATTCAATTAATGAAAAATACGTCAGTCCATTTAGGTAAAAGGAGATCCTCATTGATTTTGGGTTTAGAAGAGTCTTCAGTGCTACCAGATTTTCAAAATTTAAATTTCCAATAAAATTTTACGATTAACGAGTTTTTTTTAATTTTAATTGATTTTCAAAATTACTGGAGAAATTTTTCCAAATTTCCCGCCTTAACCCATTTCAGACCAGCCCTTGAAGGAGCAGACCCAGAGATCTGATTTTTGGTATAGTGTTTTAAATTTCGATAAAAATGATTTTTAGAAAATAACATACTTTTATTTTGAGTTATTAGGCTTAAAATTTACTCCGAGGCCTTTAAGAGTTATTTGCCACTTAATTTTTTTGAAATAAATGGTAAAAAATTTAAAGATTCACATTCTCAATAGATAAACATCAAAAAAATTATAAATATTTATATCAAATTTTGATCTATTTGTGTTTTGTTTACCAAAATACAAAAATGCTTACATCTGCTTGGATCATGACTTGCATTCTAAAACGCAATTTTAAGCCTGTTTCCAAAAATGTTTAAGAAAAATACAAAAACAGGTCGATTAGATTTTCGTTCAAAGCTTATGAAGGAAAAACTAGTTTGTATAAATTTCTTATGGTTTTCGAGATATTTTGAGACAAAGGTAACGTTGCGAAAACGCAACGCTGGATGGAAATGGATTAAATCTAATAAATTCCATCTTCAATTGCATTTCAATTAGCACCACCGTAATCTTGGTAAATTCATCAAAAAGCGCCTCCATAATCATATTTCAACTAAACATTTTTTTTGAACATCCATTTCATTATTTATTTATTTTATTTTTACTTGACTAACTTTTGACTTACATTCATAGATTAAACACACAAAAAACCAACATACAAGTCAAACAGTCATCAAGTCAAGTACAAAGCCATCAAATTATATGGTTCGTTTTGTATTCTCCATTACAGTTTTTTTTTGCACTCTAACATTTAATTTTTTTCATTTGAACACAATATTTGTTCTATATCATATCACAATACAAAACTAAAAATAAAAAAATTTTATTCCAAAAGTAATACTAAACATATATAAAAAAAATTGTAATTTAAACAGCTAATATACAGTAACAAAAAATTGTAAATGTTTGTTTGAAATATCAAAATAATAATAAAAATAATAAAAAAAATACATGAAATGAAACAAAAGAAAGAAATTGGTTGAAATTAAATGGGCGTTCCATTCATGGCATACAATCACACATTTGAGGCGAAACATTTTATGTATAATAATTTTTAATATCATGTTTAAAATTAAAACTTGTATAAAAAAATATACAATTATTATTATTATATGGGCACTTTTTGTATCATTTATAGTTTTTTTCTGAACTGAATTGAATTGAATTCATTTCATATGTTTAAATTTCCATTTTATGATGAATTCAAGCGCGCCATTTGTTCACAGCCTTTACTTTGGCATGCAATTAAATTGAAACACGAAAAACAAAAAAGGGGTTAAAGTTTAATGCTAGAGGTGATTTCCTGGTAAAATGTGGTTTGAGTGTTGAATTGAATGTTCAAAAAAAAAATATGTCAGAAATGTAAAATCCAATGAAAAAAAATATATTTTTTTTTCTTATCATCCTATTTCACACTTTACGCTTCTTCGGGTTTGATCTCAATTCAATACATTTTTTTCATTCTTATTTTCTTGAATCGTTACATTATTTTATAATAAAAATGCAATTTTTATGGTATTTTGAGTACATTATTATTACAACAATATCAAAATCTAATCAAAAATTGACACCTGATATCCCCTAAAGTAGGTTTTTCCCTTCTAACTGTCACTTTTACTTACACTTTCACTTAAATGTGCTCATTCTATGAATGACTCAGTACTTTTGAGCCAATTCAACTCCCTTGAGGATTTTTTTTTTGTTTTGTGAATTCCCACACAAGCATTGCAACAAGAGTATTCTTTTATTTTTAAATGTGTTTAGATCATACATTTTTAATTTCACCCTTAAATGCGTTCATCCCTTTAGTTTTATGGAATTGATGCAGTATTGAATTTTAAATGGACTGTTATTTGGATATGATATAACATTTTGGCAGATTTTTCATGTGAATTTATATTTTTTGACAAAACTTTGATGAAATTCATCTAAAATATGGTAAAAATGCTCTCATTTACCATCAAATGACCTAATGTGGAATGAAATTGAATAGAAGATTTTCCAAATATGGACCAAATTTTCATGTCGTGCAATTCTGATGTGACTTTGAATCCAAATTCAATGAAATTCATCTTTGATTTTTCATAAATCGAAGCCATCGTACAATACAATAACCAATTCTGTGAAAATCCAGAGATTTTCATTAAATCACCAATTTATAACTTAAAATTCATTATTAATTCAAAAAATAAAATTAAATTTCACAGAACATTAACTGCCTTTCAAATATTTTACACATTTACAATGTCATTGAACTTCATTGACTAACTGTTAAAAATTATTAGATTTAATCAAAAATATTTTACATAAACCACATGAACATCACATAAAATTTTGTGTTGACAACAAAATTTATCCACGTTGACGACATGTTCCTGCAATATCCGTCTTCTCATCCTGTTATCACATATCATTTTAAGTTTTTTTAAAGTAAAGGTTTGAATTGCATCGCGTAAAATGAGAGTAAAATGGCTGCCCAGACACACAAAATTCGTAAAGTGAATAAAATTAACGTGAAACGTGCTCGATGCATATCATTATTCTGCTATTATTATACAATAAAATATTATAATATAAAATGCCTTTTGTTGCATCATCTGTATGTAAATGTGTTTGTATGTAATTATATTTTACTTACTTGTATGGCCTATCATCAAGGGAGTAAACACACAAAATACAAACAATTTACCTAAAAATATGCAAAATAGTTTTGCAACGATGGTTTTAACTGTAATTACGTTTATGTTCACATAGATACAATTTTTTGTTAAAAGAATTTATATACGATGACGGACTAACCAGCAATATAATAATAAAAAGACAAAACAAAACAGTAACAACAATAGCAATAAATATCAAAATGGGATTAAACAGGCTTTTATTACACATACTCTTAACTCATGCAAATGCATATCATGTTGATACTGATGATGATGCGATGCCATTTAAGGGATCAACATAAAACGCATTTATATTTATATGCAAAAGATGACACAGAACGTGTGTCATGGAAACTTTGTAACAAAATATTACCTAAAAAGTATGCACTTTTTTAAGTAGAAAATCCATAGAAAATAAATTAATGTAAAGTGACCTCTAATGTTAACTACGTGTCTATTTTATTAGATGATACTTTTTTGAATCAAAAAATGAAAATTGGAAGAGAAAAAATTGTCTAGACATACAAATTATTGAATAAATTATGAAATTTAAATGACTTTAGAAGATTTGGCATGAATATTTTCAGGATATGACTTGAATTTAAAGGGATTTGAGGAAAATCTTTGTTGAAATTGCATAACTGTTTACTTAATCTCTTGTATGAAAATATTAACAAAAATAAACAATTGAAAGGCTAAAGTTTAATTAGTAGAGTTTTCATTTGTTTTTCATTAAAAAAATTGCTTATACAATGAAGAGCATATTCAAACAATGATAAAATTCACATTTGTTTAAGTATTCAGATTTTCAGAAAATGTTTCATAGTTAAAATGTTCTATTGAGACCGGTTGAGTGTCTTTTATTCCCTTATTAACCCTATTTTGATTTAATTTTCCTATCATGATCCAGCTGAGCTCCAGAGTGAATGGAAATCATGATCCCTACACTCTTATCCTAAAGATAGTTGGACAAGCTTTTCCTGTCCAACTAGTTCCACACTTGGAATGTTTTTCTCACTGGTTCAACTGGCTCCTGGTAGTGGAATTTCTCATTGGTTTTCGGGTTAAGAGTGTCAATTTCACTTCAATGCACTTAAATGCACTATTTAAGGTATCATTTTCAATTTTTCTGCTTTATTATGGTTTTAAATTGTATTGAATTGTTCAACAACTTTTTATTTTACTGGAAAATTTCCTCATATTATTAAAATTTACAAAAATATAAAAGTATTATAATAATAATCAGCTACAAAACTTCCACAAAACAATAGTGAAAAAGTTTTTATGTTTCAACAAGCACCAGATTATGCTTCGCAATTCAAATGTAATTCAATATGCAATATTTTGCATATCACGTATCAACATACAGTTTGTTTTACAAACATTTTCCTTAAAAAAAAACAAATATAATAATAATTATAATAACGGTTTGGTGTGTCATGTTAACTAAAATATTGACGTTGAATTGAAAATTTACTTGCATTATAATCTTTGAGTAAAATTTTCCTTCTTTTTCGGTGTATGTTAAGTCATTGCATAAATATGCCAGATTGGAAGACAATGGAGCACATAATTATCTTGCTATTCTTCCTGATTTTTGCTTGTTAAAATGGAATTCTTTTCCGGGGATTAGATATCATCCTTATTTTGTTAGTTTTAATTTTTAATTCACAAAAATAATATAAAATAAAATAAATAAGAGTGCTTCATTTCACATTTTAGACATTCACATTTCCTTGAATAGATAAGTAATGAGATAGAAAAACTTTGGTAACTAAAATAATGATATGAATTTAATTTAAAAAGAAGAGTTTATTCAGATTTCTTCAGAAAAACACTTTTATGTGAGATTCATTTCCCATCATTAAGCAAACGCCATAGTAAAAGTTTCTGGTAAATTTAAAAGAATAATTAAAAATATAATTTTTTTTCTGTTACTCTCTTTTATAATAGAAAAGTTTTTGTTGAATCATGTAAGATTTGAGTTTTCCTTATTATCTATTGTTGGAAGTAAGAAAAGTTGAATATGTTGAATCCTTTTCTTTTAAAATTTTCTTGTTAAATTATTTTTAGTGCATTTCGTAGGAAAACATTCACTATTACAGACGTGTACGCCGTCACTCTGACACTCCATAAGACTGACCGCTGATCGCTATCCATAACTCCGGAATGGTGCATCGGATCGAGGTCGGGTTTTTTTGATAGATAGAGTTAGTTTTGAGATTAGGCTCATGGATTGGGCTTTAGAGCCTCGAAAGCCTTAAAAACCGTTAAAAACGGTTAAAAATTTGATGATTTGTTTTGTTAGATTTAGAAGTTTACTAAAATGAACTCTGACTCATTAGCTCAGAGATTGGGCTCAGAATTTGGGCTCTAAAATTGAGCTCAGGAATAAGGCTGCAGAGCCTAAAAACGGTAAAAATCCAAAAATGTCCGATTTTTCAAAAAAAAATCAAAATGGCGGATTTGTTTTTAAAACTTTTCAAAATGGCGGAGAATTTCAAAATGGTTATTTTCAAAATAGCGACTATTTTCAAAATGGCAGTTGTTTTATAAAAAGTTCAAAACAGTTTTTTGTCACTATCATTTACAAAAATTTTCCGATCAAAATATTAACATTTATTCATATATATTTTATTTAAAACTCAATTTTATTCAATGAATCAAGTCCCATCGAAATGCACGTATAATGACATCCAAACTCTTCAAATGACAATCAAAATTAATTTCATGTCCAAAAATAAAAATTCCACATATCATTCAAATTTACCATCATAATAAGAACAAAACCATCATTTTGTTCTTTATAATTAGCATCCGTTACAATTCAAAATTACAATAAACACAACAAAAGAATTCCATTGAAAAAAAAAAAACAGACAAAATGAATTCATTACAACCTTAAATTACACAGACCATATAATTTAATTTGCATAAGATTAGTATAACAACACAATTTAAAACGTTAAAACATGAAAATAAGTGAAACAAGTCCAGTTATAATAAAAAATAATAAAAAACAACAAAATAATAAATGTAATTTAACGTCTTTATTACAATAAAAATATAAAAAAAAAAATTATAATAATAATAATATCTGACTTAAATTGACTACACTTAACCAGTCACTGTTTTATTGTTATTGTTATTATTATATTGCTGTTACAATTAAAATTCAAAATAATAATAATAATGAAACTACCATCAAAAGGATGCATTTTTTCATGTTTTTACACCGCAACACATCACCTTTCATAGAAACATAAAAAAAGTGCATTTTTTCACTCTCATTAAAATTACATATCACACAGCTTTTGAAAAGGAAAGATGAAACAATTACTTAACAATGAACTTTTATTATTATTACTATTAAATTTTTGTTTTGTTGTTGTTGTTGTTGCTTTTGATGATGATGATTTGAATGAAATAAATGTTTCTTCCTATTTATTAAAAATCCTGACTCATTGTAGTTTACCTGCTGCTTTCCTTACAAGTATGACTTTATTATAATGATTATTAATATTGTAAATTTTTGTATTTCCTCTCCTTATATGCTCACACTAATAATGACATTACAAAGAAATAGACGTCTTATTGTGCGCCAAAGTATAATGTCACAAGATGACTCCTTGATGTTTTATTTTCATTTTTACTTTCAAAAAATGAAAAATAAAATGAAATAGAACGAATAAAATTAATAATAAAATCATTTTTTTTTTCTATACACACACAGGTACATGCACACACAGCTTGAACCTGTCTCGCAGTGGGACGTGTACTTGATTTTATCATCAATATTATTATCTTTTTTTTGTTCCTATTGTTATTGTTATTATGATTACTTTATTGCCAGTTGGCTTCCATTTAATTTTTTAACTTTGTTGTAATTTGATGTGATATAAAATGAAAGGCAAAAAACAAAAAGACATCAATAAAGTGAATTTAATTTTTTGATTAGATTAAAGTGTGTCGTAAATTGAACATCTTTATCTTTTTGTTTCATCTTTATATCACATTTGGCGTTTCATGTGTGAAATTTATGACACCTTTATAAAATTTTTTTATATTAAAGGACATTTTAAAATTAGTCAAAAGAGTTCCATTTTTTTTTGTATTTCATTGTAGAAAAAAAAATTACATTTCAAATTTAATCTAACGAAAGTTTTGTTGATTAAAATGAAGTTTCAACAATGATTGATGCAAAATTGTGATTTTTTTCATCATAGTAACATCCGGTTCAGCACTTAGAGGCATATGGTGAGTATTTTTCTTAATATTTTTTAATAAATGCGATCTCATTTCCGTTTAGGTGACCATAATACAGCTCCTAGGAACCTTGTTCACCATGAATGACTTATTTTCAGTATTCCAATTGCTGGTGATGATTCTTCTCAGCATGATCCATCCATTATTTGTTTTAAGAATGAACTTAAGCTAAAGAGATCATATTTAAAATTTGTCTAATTATACTGCAAAATTAATTCTTTAAAACTCATGTAGCTTGCTTAGAGCAGGGGTGGATTGAAATTTATAAACGGCCCTGGCATTCTGTATAATTTTCTTTAAAATTTACGCCGAACTTGACTTTAACAAGACGATCAACTGCGGCTTTCCTGCATTTGCCAATACGCTCTGAGTGGCGGTCTAAATGCACTCAAACTGTTCATTTAAATTATTTTTCCATTTTTTAAAACATTTGAGACATTTCATCACTCAAACATAATACAAAAGATTGTCTTTCATTTCATCACATTTTCCTTTTATATTAAAAAATTTCGTAATGACAAGTCATTTACTTGATTTATAATTGGAACAAGGTGCATACAAAAATGTTCTTCCTCTAAATTTAGGTCAATCTATTTATTCATGTTCCTAATTTTTATTTTTCTTTACCAGATGTTTGCACATAATCTATTAGAAAAGTAATAGAAGGTTAAATTTTGATCTCTTAATTTTCTTAAAGGATCAAAGTGAATATTTGACCATCATTTATCAAAAATTTTACGTTAATTTCGTAGAATTATAATACAAAAAGTAATCAATGGAATTAATATCCTTATTAATGGTAGTTTGAGAAAACTTTCAAGCAAACAAAAATATGCTTTTTTTTCTCCATATTTTAGTGGGCGTACAAGTGTTTGAGGCACACCTGATGACCCTTATCAAGCTAATGTGAAACGCACGTGTATGTTAAAAACGTACCACATAATTTTCTCGTTCTCTTTAATTTGTTATGAAGAAAGTTTTTCCCTTGCAAACGTCACGCGACTAATAACTTTTATATATCTTAATTTAGATAACATCCACCTTCATTGTTTCATAACATAATTACATGTTTTTTGTTTTATTTGAATACATGTATGTGAAATGGAATCAATATATTAGTTACAGTTTCAAACCCTAACTATATTTATTATTTCCTTGAAAGGAAGTAGTATGAAATGGGATCGGAAGATTGTTGAATGGAGTTTATATTAAGGGAAATTGAAATACAATTCTTTCTTGTGTTTGCCTTGTAATGAAACAGAATCAGGTGAAGTTAATTTTAACAAAAGAAATAGAAAATCCTGCCCAATTTCATAAAATGCCTAAAACTTTATCATTTTATTTTAACACATCTTTACACACATGATTCTAATTATCATCATAAATGAACATTTATTATCATATCAGTGAAATATCCCCGAGATAAGAAATAAGAAACAATCATTGGAAAAACTAACTTTCAACCTGTGTGTGTCTATTGCCAGAAATAATCATAATTAAATGTGCGTGCGTGTCATTTGCAATGAAAAATTTAGTCATCATCATTATCGTGGTAAATGTGTATTGGAAATGTGGTTTCATTTCATAGATTTCATTTTTGATAAGTGGTGAAAATATCTCCAATTGAGTCAGTGATTGTGTGTTTGTCACTCCAGGATATGGGTTTAGGTTTGAATGTATAAAAATAAAATTGCTAATTTATAATAAATGTTTTAAGGTAATTTACATTTGATTTGATGTAGCAATTAAGAAAACAAAGGTAGGGCGAGGAAATCAGCAGGAAACTAAAAGTTAACATTAAAACATTAATAATCAGGGATTGGCAGTGTAATAAATCTGTCAGAAATTTGATTCAATATTCAAATTTATTTTAGTTAATCATAATTTTGACGAACGTTACGTTAAAGTTTTTTGTAAAATGAGCGCAAAATAAAAGTTTTTAATTTAATTCAAATTTTAAACAACAAAGTGTTGTTGGATGATGGTTTGAAAAAAGTTTTGGGAGCGCAATATGGATGAACAAAATTTAACATAATTTCATGCACTTTGAGACAAAAACTGTCTTAAATCTCCATGTTTTTCTTGGTATAAAATCGATGATGATTGATGATGTTGGATTTATTATAAACTCCAAGTTTTTTGACATAAGCAGAAGACATCAAATTTCACATCAACTTAATTATAATAAAAATAATTATTATGCTTAACACCGACAAGTTTTGAAGTAAGTTCATATTACAAACAGATTCGCATTAATTAGTTATGAGGAATTGAAACTTGCCTGTAATTAATTCGAATACCATGAATTTTTCTTCAATTCATAGGAAAATTATTGTTATTGATATGTGTAATAAGAAAGTAAACAGATATTTGATATGAAATTTAATTAATAGTAGCGAGGGGCAAGATTTTCAAAATATTGGAAGATCTTAATGAATTCCAAAAATCACATCTTTTTCCGATGTAAAATTCGCTCCTAAAACCGATGAAAAAATAAAATTTGAGGGTTCCCATACAAAAATCTTTGCGACCGACCATTTTAAGAAATTTCGTGTTATTGAGGGCTTTGCATCATGTTTCATCAAAAAAGTATACAATTTATAATTTTTTTTTGCATTTTTTATTTTTTTATTGGAAAGTTGACATTTTTCTAACCTGTTTTAAGTATCTAACCACTTTTGTATTTTTTTTAGATCAAAAGTTACAAGTATTTTTGGTTTAATGGTATGAAATTTGTTCAACAATTTTAATTGATTTTTCAAAGAGATTTTGAATTTGAATGAAAAACTAGTTAATTTACGAAAAAGATCGATAGTTTATTTGGCAAAGTTATAAAAAACTGTATAATTTTCAACTTTTTTTCGCATTACTACAAAAAAATCATGAGAAAACTCGACTTTTGGCTAAAACTCTCGTTTTTCAAAAAATGGTCATAACTTTTGTTCTAATAAAGCTACAGAATGTTCTTGTAAATTTTTATGTTAATTTCATAAAAAACATTCTTAAGAATCATTTTGCACATTTTCCGATACTGTTTATTTGTCCAAAGTATGGTTTTAAACGGATTTAAGTTAAACTTGCGTGTAGCCTAATCTGGGTTAAGTGAAAACTAAGAAGATTTCTTGGAGAGTCATTACATTGCATAAATTTAATGTAAATACATTGAAAAGTAATAACTCTGTAACTGTGGTGCTTAACTGTGAAAGTAATATTGATTAAATTCAATTTATGTTAAAGGAACATTGGTGACATGCCAACATTTTCTAACCGACAACCATTTTTCAGCTGTTTCTGGCTTAATTGGTCTAGGGAAAATTTATCACTCTTGCCTACATTTAAAGTGATGTTGCGTTTAGACAAGAGGTTCAGACTACAAGTTTGAGATACTCCTTAAAAAAGTTGTACCTGTAATTTTGATCATCATATCTAACATCTTATCCTACAATTCTGAGCTCGGTTTGACTTCTTCTGATCATCTGACTAGTCAAACAAGAATCAGCTTCTTACAAATTAAACATATTTCAAGCAATATTGTTCAAGGTCATCCGATTTCACTCAAAACCCATTCCGAGACTGAGGATAGCTTCCCATTTTTTCAATTTAACATAAATTGCAAGTATAAAAGCTTTCAATATATCTCTCACTGACACATAAATATAAACAATAAATCATTTCCACACATAAAACCACGCACAACACACAGACAAGTGAGAAGCAATTCTTTTTTATTATTATTTTTTTTTGCCTGCCTTTTCATACACTTCTTGATATCTTTGTATTCATGTTCATGCTTGTATACCATCCACAATTTCAATATCCCATTGAATGAGAGAGAGAGGTTTGAATTGTGTGTATATTCAATAATAATTGGCGCCATTCAACAAGGCAAAAGTCATAATTTATCATCAATTTACAATGTGTTGCATTCTAATAATAAAAATAATAATAATAATAGAGAGCAACTTGTATAAAACATTTAAAATACGATGTTAGAATGAAAGTGCTACAAAATCATGTCTTGTTTATTGATCAGCAACAATACATGTGTTGTGCATCATCATCATCAACCATATGGTTTCACTTGTCAAATTTTTTGATTTCTTCTTAATTTTAATTTGTTTTTCGATGTTTTATTTCAAAATTAAAATAATACCTGAGAAAAAACCTTAATCACCTGATATTCCAGGAAATTGTATTAATTTATAATCCTTTTCATCCTTAAAACTGTTATGATGCTTTGAATTATGAAGTGTGATATAATTTTTGATTATCTTACATTTAATATAAAATTTGAAATTAAAAAAAGATACTTGTTTTTTTGAAAAATCGAATAAAAAAATATTTATCTCGATGTTTTCATATCTGGACATGGACAAATATTGTATATTTGCTGACAAGCAGAAAAATGAGTAAAAATGTTACGTTAAAGTTAAATTAATAAAAAATAAAATTGAAATAAAAACACTTTATTTATCAAATAACATGACGTTTTAATCAATGTTAATTTTTATTTTATTTTATTTCATTTCATTTTACAAAAAAAAATACAAATTTTAAAGGAAATGCTCATATTTTGAAACAAAAAGACAGCTGAGATATGAAAAAACATCAAACAGGAAGAGTATATCATTTAATTAAAATCGATTAATTAAGGTTTTTTTTACACTTTTACAGTTGGTGAGTTCACATTATTATTATTTTTAGAATTCATGATAAATTTTTGTGTTAAGAACCGGATTTTATTCGCTCCATTTTATATTACGTTACTTTTCTTTTCTTTTATTCTATTTTGATTGAGATATTAGTTCTTTTAAGTTTGTTTTCTTCGGATTATAAAATTAAATTAGAAAAAAATAAATAAATAATGTATAACAGTGTGTCGGTAAAGCATCAAACGAAACTAATTCTTGTGTTAGGATAACAACAAAATTAAGACATCAACACATAATTATCAGGTTTTTGATGATGGCTTGGGATTAACCAAGGGCAAAAACAGTAAAATAGAGAGTATGAAAAATCAGGTGCTTTTTATAGTTTTGAAATTCCTTTATTGTTAGAGTTTTAAAGAAACTGAACTTGTTTTTTAAAAGAAACTTCTTTTTCTTGAACCGTTTTGTGGAACTAAATTTGTGGAACTTTAATTGTGGGATCACTTTCAAATCATGACAATTTTAAACCAGATTTGATTGAACACTAAGAATTCAAGATAAAAATCATCTTTAGATCTCAAATCATCCCTCTGGGAAAAACTTAAGGCGAAAACGCATCTTTTTTAGCAAATGGCAAACTTTGTATTTCCACTATTTTTCCATGAAAATTGCTGCAATATACCAGGTTAAATATGAAGATTGGGAGAAAACAAAAATTTTCACATGTCCAGCGGAAAACTTCTGGGAAAAATCATAATTCCGATAATTTTAATATAAAAATGAGTTTTTTGGTTCTTTGTTCACATGAAAAATTTTTATTTTCCATTATTTTTCCGTGGAAATTGGTAGAAAACGATGGATGTGAATGCGCCAAAAGTAGTAAAAGATTGTTTTAAATCATATATTTTTTTATTTAATTATTGCCCTTCTCCATTTTACTACATTTAGCCATCTCCACGCGGTACTTTGCATAACATTTCCATACAGATGTTTCGCCCATAGAAGAACCGAGACTTATGGTAGCCGCTTCCTCCCAAATTTAATACAACTTGGTGGATTCCATAGCTCTTCTTCGCTCTCTTTTTTGTATCCAACTTCTTAAAAAATGAGTTTATATAGTAACAAAGTTTTCAAATCAAGAACTAACTGTTTTTTACTTGAAAATTTACTATTTGATAATTTAACTTGAAAACTTACCATTTGATAAAGTATATTTATCAATTAATATAACCGCAAAAAATTTCTAAATGTTACGAAAAAATCTTTTTGATTCTGCTGATTAACAGTGGTTTGGATAAAACTTAACTAAAACAAAAATAATTATTTATTAAAAGTTCTTTTTAAAATTTATTAACAAACATCATTTAATGTAAAACGATAACAATAAATGCATCCAACAACCATATTTAAAAAAATAATGATTTTCAGAATAAAATAATACAATCCTTTAGTTTAAAACAATATGTGTTTGTGAAACCTTGGTGAAGTTTGTCTCGATTTTTTTGTCCCAATTTATAAGAGGTTCATTTACGTCAATTTTTTTGGGACAGTGAAAAAAATAAAATGGTAGAACCTTATAACAAATAATCTCACTTTTTAATGGTTCTACCCTTTTTTAAATTGTAACTTTTCGTTCAAATATCATTTCAAATTTCAAGTTCTCAAAGATTCATATCAAATATAAGAATTTTAACATCTTCATTATAATTTTCTCAATTAATCTCATTTCTCACATTCTAGTATTATAATTATTTAATAATCATCCTCTTCACCAAAACATCAACGACCACAAATAAAAAAAAAAAACAACAAAACGAGTTAAACAAAATGATAATAATGTAAATTGAGGATGAAATCATAAGTGAGTGGTGTTTGATGCTGCATTTCATCAAACAGATATTTCGACACTGCCAGAGACCATTTTAATTGATGTTAATTTTTTTTTAAGAAAAAATACATCAGATTATTTCATTTAAAAGCGGCGCCAATCAAATTATTAATAGTTTTAATCAAAATATTTAATTTACTAAGAAATTCAATGAATTCAACACCAAACTAAGAATCTTTTGAATTTTTTTATGTTTCAAACAAATCAAAAAAAATGAGTGTTACTGTGATTCACCTGAATAAGGAATAAAAAAATATCATTATAATTTTATGGAAAGTGATTCAGATCAATAATCTTTAACATTTTATTTAAAATTTCATGAATTTTTAAAGGCACTTGTGATTTTATTACTCGTTTACTCTCTTTTGAATACTGAATTGAATTTCCATACAAAATATTTTTGAACAAAAAAAGTTTATAATTAATTTCTCTACAGGTTTCCGCTCGTTTCTCAATTTTTACTGTTTTAAATATTTTATTAATCAAACACCCATAAAATATTCACCTGATCAATGAATGATAAAAAAATGAAATAAAATAAAATAAAATCTGAGCTAGCTTATCATGACACAGCAGCGTGTCTCTTTGGATTTGAAATAATTTTTATATCGATTTTTTTAAAGCCGATAAAAGCTTAAATTTTAAGAGGAATCAAAGTCAAAATCAGCTCAAAGCTTCATGATATGACACAACCCACTCAACTACACAAGCGATTCCTCATCTGAAAAATATATAAAAAAATGTATAAAAATGTAATAAAATTAACGATCATTGAACATTGTAACAATAATATAAAACTTGTTTTTTATTGTTTTACAATAAAAATCCTCAAGCTATATATTGATGGAATATCGTAAACGTTTGTTTATAAAATAAAATTAATTTAGTTTGTAATATGAACCTGAATCGGGCTATTTTCATTGTTTGAAAAGTGATTTTAACTGTTAAAGACATGCTTAAATTCAAATTGAATAAAAAAGCAATATAAGTCTTTTTAATTCAAATTCAGACATTGTTAATTGTTTAATTAAAAAAATGTGCTTCAAATTTCTGGGTTTAAGGCATTCTAGAAGAAAATACATTGTGATGGCGTTTACAATGAAACTCATTGAAGAGCATCCGAATTCAACGTCAATGAACAATATTTTTACATTTAAAATAATTTTTCTTTGTTTTTAGATTTTTTAATGAAAAGGATCAAGGTCTCTCAGTGAAATTTCAGGTGAATATTTACAATTTGCTCTGAAATCGTTATTTTTTGATCAAATTCAAATCATTATAATATTAAGAAAGTGTTAAACCGAAATTCTCCCAATATCTAAAATTGAGATGGGATTTAAATGAAATTTCTCAATAAAAGTAATAACTTTAAATTTATATCACGCATGCATATTCAATAGCATATACAAAGTAAGAACATGAGATACCTTAATCGTTTACTTAATGTACCAGAAAATTAACTTTCATATTACTTTGATACTGCTTTTGATTCCCTTAATTCAGTTAAATTGGGATAACTTTTCATTATTATTTAAAATAGTGAAATTAAGTTACAAAGAGTCGACGTACAAAGAAATTTCATTTATATTTTATTGCCTGATAAGGATCACATCTGAATAGTTCACGCGATGAAGATGTTAATTTTTTGATGATTCTGAGAAAAATTTCTTAATTAGTCACACAGTATCTGAACTTTATGGTTCAAATATTCGAATCGACCACTAAAATGATCGCTATTTTTACAGAATTCCGTTTCAATTTAATGAAGTTGTTCACTATCAATAAAATAATAAAATACAATTTAATCTGACTGACACCACATACAAAAAATTTCATGTAACTTGCTTACATTTATTCATTTTCTTTTCTTTTATATAAATATTTTTTTTTCGTAACAAGACAGGTGAACATGTTTATCAATTTATTTTACATATATGAAAATATTCTTTTAAGAAAGAGAATACAAAACTAAAATATCATGTGAAAAAATTTACATGACAAGATATGCACATTTACACACCATTTCTAGTATATTTTTTGCATGAATAATTCATTTGTAGCTCGGTTTCGGTTCTAGCTTCCGTGTATCACTATTCCATGTGGAAGCGAAGAAAAAAATAATAATAAACAGCACAATAAATGAAAAAAAGGTACAGGCATTTGAACGATTTCTTTATTTCCTCATGTTTTATTTTGTTGCTTTTTGTAATAACTTAAACATACACACACACAACTGCTTGGAACACGTAAGAAAGACATGTACTTGACGGATTACATTTTATTTGCTGATAAGAACAACGCATCCAGAAGCAAAGATATTGTTGTTATTACATCATGCAATAACATATGAGAGAAAAAAATCGCATATTAAAAACGATACATTTTATTGGGGAGTAAAATAAACTCACTTATTGTTCAGATAGACGATAAAAATAAAAATAATAAAAAAAATATCTATTGAAATAAATCCAACATAAGACATGAAAGCTTTCTATTTATACATAATTTTTCTTCATCTTCATCTTCATATATTTTATTTTATTTTATTTTTTTGAAGTAGCAATATCTTGTTCTTTTTCTGTTTTTTATACATTTAAGTTCAAGATTTAAATATAAAAAAATAGCATTATCATTCGTTCATATTTTGATGCTTTTTTTGTTTTTTTTTTTGAATTTCTGAGTTTCTTATTACGTATGTCAGTCAAATTTAAATCAAAAAATGACGAATGAATGATTTTGAATGATACTTGATGTTTCAAGAAATTATCATAATAATAATAATCTTTTGAAGAGAACATGTCACAAATATACCAAAGTTAAAAAAAAAAAATTGAAAATAATCATCATGATAATACGAAAAAGGTGAAACGTAAATCTGAACCTTATTTTACAGTGCATTTTTAGAGATTCTGTAAAACAGATTTTAAACGAAGACTGTAGGATCAAAAAATTCTGCAAAACCATCATACGATGAAAAATAACAAAGAATCGCGAGAAATCACTTTTAAATTTTCTAAAGCTAAGGAAAATGTGAAATTTTCCAAATTTATTAATTATTTAATTTTTCCAAAATGGTTGAAATATTTTTCACAATAGTATGCTATTTGAAAAGTGATTTTGAATTTGAAAATTTTGACTAGGCTCAAGTTATCAACGACATAGATAGTTAGAGGGCTAAAAAATACAGCCATTCATATCGGGGATCTCTATTTAGACCCATCAGAAAGCCTGAAAAGCGATAACAAAACACAAAAATGGCCACCAGCGCTATCTGGTGGGTCTAAATGGAAAATACCGGTATGAATGGCTGTAATTTTTAGGCTTCTAACTATCTATGTCGTTGATAACTTCAGCGTAGTCAAAATTTTGGCTATTAAAAATCATTTTTCAAATAGTAGTTTCAACTATCTGTATACTTATCAACAACTCTGTCCTTGAAAAAATGTTCAGGAATGCCTAAGAACTAACCAAAATCTGACGCTGAGAGCTGATTTCTCATTTACACGGAGAAAAAAATTGATAAAGAAATTCAACTCCTTAAACGGCTTATTGGCGTCACATCTAGGTAAGTTTCAGAATTTTATGCTAAGAGCCTGAAAATGTTTGGCACAAACCAACTGGTGAACAGATTTATTTTCACGGACAGACAGTCAAACGCTTGAGGTATCACATTTTCTCCAAAATGTACAGTATTTCTTGTTAGACAGTAAAATTCAAGAAAAAAAATGCAATAATCTAAAATAAAACAATATAAGAGAGGAATAATATTTGATTGATGATGCTTATCAAATTCATGAACAATTGTTTTATTTTAGAAGTTGAAGTAGATTTCGATTCTAATCCTTAAATTCCATTAAAATGTTTTGACTTGAATATCAAATGTGATTCAAGTTTGGTTTTTTTCCTCTCTCATAACAAAAAAAATAAAAATAATTTTCAGAAATAATTCCTCTTTATTATTTTCTTATCTCATTCAAATCCCTTTTGTCATAATATTAATTTTAATTTCTTTTATCATAAACTTTTAGATCTTTTTCTTCATATTTTTCCATTCAAAGAAATTGCATTTTTTTCCTTGTTGAATATCATCTGTTGCACTACAAACTGTCTACTTTCTCGTTTTTTTTTCGTCTTGCATATCCAAAAGTCAACACAATCATATTAAAACGCTTGATCGCTTTTCTTTCTTATTCATAAAAGAACTGAAAGAATATTAAAAAAAAAAAATGAAAAACTTCTTACAGTGAGAGAAAGAAAAAAAAAGAGAAGTTTCTTTTCTGATCCATGTAAGGATGCACTTTGCACTTTTACATTATACTTTTATATTATATTTTGATTATATTTCGCATTATCAACAGGCCATAGAAAGTACTTTTAACGAGCAGTGGGACAGATAATCATTTTATCATCTGAAGAAAAGCAATGTCACTTAAGAAGGTACATAAAACGTGTTATCAAGTGTGTGTGTGAATTGAATAGACAAATTACTGTTTTGAAAGAAAACCGATTTTCAAATAGACTCTTCAGGTACTTGAATAATTTTACATTATAAAATTCGAATTAGGGTGATTCAATTCTTAGCCAAAATTTCATTTTGTACGTCAATTTGGAGGTTCATTGCAGTCGTTTGGTTCTTACTTCAGTCATAAAGCTTTACAATCTTAATTGTCCCTTTTATCGGCTACTCGATTAATGTGAAAGAAAGGTGGCAACTGTTTGGAGTGATAGATTAAAAGACAAAGCCGTCTCATCATGATAACGGGTAAGGAAAATATGCTAAACTGGGGACCTGAGTGCAAGCTTACCAATAACCCTAAAATCAGAATTTGAACGTTCATTTGTAATTTTCAATTAAGTTAGTTGGTTATCCCATTGAAATCAAACAAGAAATAACACAAAAAAATGAAAGAAAAAAGAAACTTATTTTCCTCAAGTCAACACACATCATTTACTTTCCAATATATGAGTATGTTCACTTTCATATTCAAGTTTTCAGATTTTTTTCCTATGCACACCACAATTCTATATAAAATCATCGTGAGTATGATCGAGCAATGAAAAGAAAAATTGAATTGTAGTCCTAAGGTATATATTTGCCAGAATTGACAATATGATGATAGTATGAAAGAGTTCACCACATTTTTTCAGTTTTTTTTCCTTTAAATAATTTCAGGGAAAGTGCAACAACAACAAACTAATGTCTGTCTTTTCTTTGTAAATACAGTTGAGAGTTGGGAATAGAAAATAAATATAAGAATGGATAAAAGTGCAAATCACATAATAGCTTTTCAAACTTTATGTCTTCTTTTGTGCATTTCATGAAGAGACAGATTTTTCATAAGTACATAAAAAATTTAATGTGTGTGTGTGTGAGGCAAATAATCGAGTATATTAGAAAAGTTTTTCAAAGAAATATTATTTATCTAAAGTCATTATATGATAGTTATGGTTAAAATATAATAGTTTTTGAAAATTCCATTAAAATGCATCTATCCAACAATTGGCATACGAGCAGAGACGAGCTGAGAGAAGCAAAGAAAGTTATCATTATTATTAAAAGATTTAATAAATGTTTGTCAGAGAAAAGAATATCGTGAAAATATTGAGACAGATTTAAATTTCATATGGTTTAGGAAAAATATTATTAGAAAGTTTTTTTTTTTGTATGTTTCCAGATTACAGTTGGAGAGAATCGAGATAATATATTTTAAGTAGAAAAGTTTGAGGAAATGTGTCACCTTTGTTCGGGTTTATTTGAAACATATTTTAAACTTAAATTCAAAACTGATGATATCGCTTCTACACATGAGGTTGAATGTTTGTTTAATATAAAAAGTTTTTCTTTAATTTTTAATAGAAAATAATCCTATAAAGAGAGAAATTGGATAAGTTTAATCTTATTTTTGTTACTTTCACATAAACGAGCCCAAATGAAAAACAAAATTTATTGGATTTTCGATCATTTTAGAAATGAAATTTTATTTAACTCATAAAAATTGCTGACTTTCATGACATTAAAATTTTCATATCTTTCAAAATTAGTATTCCAATTACATGCCTGTCATAAAAATCATATTAATATCAATACACTGATGATATTCTGTTGATAGTTTAACATCATCCGTAAAATTGTCATTTCAAAAGTCGACTGTAAATAAATCGTTTTTTTTCTTGTGACATGACAAACCAAAAAATTCATTGAAAAAAATATCATCTACTTCCTAGAAACTTGCAAGCAATCTTGAATATTAACAAGAAAAATAAATGTATAGTAAAAAAGAATATTCTTCATAAGTTAAGTTGTAATTTGATCCTAATCTTGTTGTGCTGAGGTTTAGAAACATTTGGAATTAGTGACAGAACCACATGTGTCATGAAATAATAATTTTTTGTTTAAAGATGTTACGATTACATTTTTTACGTATAATAATTACGACACAACACCTCATAATAATAATTATCTTGTTTTCAAAAATGAATGATGATCGTTTCCTCACATATATCGTAGAGATTTTACAAAATTTTCTCACAATACATTTATGATATGAAACATTTTTAGCGATTATTCATTCGTTTTGTCACATTAAGATTTAAAAATCAAGAGATATAGTTAAATTTCGCATAAGAAAAGACATTAGTTGAGATAAGTGATGACACATGTAAGTAATTTAAGTTGACCACAATTTTTCAGAAAATAATAAAAAAAAATAACATGTTCGTCATTGACAGCTGCATAAATTATGTTCTCTAAATATTTTGAAAATATACATAAAATTTTATGGTAGAAATATATTTTTTTAGGTCCCGAGAGTAATTTTTGTTTTGTTTGAAATGGTTATTTAAAATCTAATTTACGTAAAAAATAGGCATGTTGAAAGATATTAAATTGACAAGATATTTGAGAAAGTATTTCCCATCCCATGATGATCATAATTTAGTGCTAGTTGGGAATTGTCTTGAAAATATGTTGTTAGATTTGTAAGAAATTGCTCAATTGTAAACATTGGAGTCAGGATTGTGTTTCAGTATTAAAAATTCGCATAGAGCCATTGAAGTAGATCTGATTGAAGATTATATGTGGCTCTTTGTGGAAGCAGAGCAAAGTTTCAAACAAGTGTGTGAAGGCCAATCCTAGACAGGACTCGATAGTCCAGGTAAGTAAAGGTAAAATTTCGTTTTCTTACTCAAACAAGTAGCCCAGATCTTGATTAAGCGGTATATTTGTTCAGTTAGTTTTGTAATAACTCACCACACGCAGACCTGCACTCACGGTCCAAGCCATTAGGACACCACTGGGAATAAGGCTTCCCAGACTGCATAATATTTTCAACAGATGAAATTGTATTTATAGCTCTGTTAACTGCAAAAAAAACACTCAAATGCCCAGAATCATCTTGCCCTTGAAGATAACTTCTAACTAGATAAGACGACATTCCTGAAAGTATTCAAGTTCTTGATGTGTAAAACTCTCACATTACTTCTTTGCAAAAAAAACCTCATTTTCTTATTGTCATTAAATCACTTTTTAATCCATCTATCATCCTTTTAAAAACCACTTGAATTACTGTATAAAGAAGATTTCCATTTTAATTTCCACTCAATTAACCTAAACTAAGACTTGTCTCTCGTTCAATTGATAAATTGTTTTAAAAGCAAATCGAAGAGGTAATCGAAAATAACTTTCTTTTCTTCTTCGAATGAATTGAAATTGTACACATCGTACTCCATTTTACTATGGAAACACAATTGATATCTATTTTTGTCATGTCTCCAGTCTCTATTACGTTATTGCAAATAAATTGTAACTAATCTAATAAATAGAGGAACGTTTTTGTTTGAAAAGTGTTTAAATTCTCTTGAATGGGTAGAAATGTATTTGTTTGTCATTTAAGGTTAATTGATGATAAAATTTTATAATCAATCTTATGTTTAACAAGAAACCAAGATCATTTATTTTTATCATACAATTACATGCCTTACCTTAAAATGTATTTCAAATAATTTTAATCATGTTTATTCTGTGAAAAGCGTATCAAATGCTTCACCCTTTTTTATCTGTCTAACCCGTTTAATTCAATTTATAAATGTGTGAAAAATTGTATTTCTGCATCCCTTATTGTTATTCTAAAATTTAATAATAATTTAATTTAATTTCATGAAATAAAAAATAAAAACAACATCACAGTAAATTGACTTTTAATGAGATCCTATTTTAATTTTAATTAAATCAAACCATCATCATATTCATAACACACAATGTAATGATGATAATAATGCTACTTATGCTGTGTGTTTAATTTAAAATTGAAGATAAAAGATGCTGAGAAATGAAGGCAAAAACACTAAAAAGGCATCATCATTAAAGTGGCACAATTGTGCAACATATGGTGCACATTTCTCATTCTTTCATCTCTCATCGACTCGACTTTTTCTGTTTCATCCCTTTTTTTCATCTTATTTTCTCCATTCATTTACTTTTATGTATGTATGTGATGTGTTTGTATAAGCAAAGGCAAAATATGATGTTTGTCGTTGTCGACAATGTTCAATTTACAAGACAAGAAAGAGGATAATATTTCACAAGAGACTGCTTGGTTCATGCCTTTTAATTATGCACTTTCACATGATATTATAACATGAGCAAAGATCTAATCATGTCATTTTCTTCAATTACATTTTATACACTCGCACACATATATGGTGTTTTTAGAAAATGACACACACGAGTGGTAGTTTACATTCAATAGGATGACAACGAAAATAGTAAATTTTAAACTTTTCATCATGCATTTTCATTGTAACACTAAAAGTAATTTCATTCATTGAAATTGCATCATGGGCATCTTTTAACTTTTATTACATTTATATTTTCTTAAATTAAACAAAACTAAACTGTTATCAAAGAAAATTGTAGAAATTTAACATCAAACATTTGTATGAATTGACATGACAGACTAAATTACATTTGGAATAAGGGCTTTAATTGAATTTTATTGAATGCCAAGTTAATTTAAGGTTGTGTGTTATCAATTTCAAGTAAATTTTATGTAATAACTGTAAGTTAATAAATGTTATTCTAAGAATGTTATGTAAGTTATATTTCAATTATGATGAGAGAGAATTCTAGTAATCATGTCCCTTTACCTGTATTAAATTTCGAGAAATTTTTAATAAGGATATTATTGGAAAAGTTCAGTATTATCGTAATAAAGCATGTAACTCTTTTGATAACTTGAAATACCGCCATCTTTTATCGAAATCATTTATCACTAGCTCGAGACCTATATAAGTAAAAATATTAATTTAACGCCGTACTGGGTGGAGCAGTTTTTCTTTAAAAAGGTTCAGACCTAAAACAAGTTTCAAATTGACTCTAGAACTGCTTCGGCGTCTCCAGATCCGTCTCTTGCAATAAATTAACTATATCGAAAGAGGATTATACAACAACAAAAATCTCACTAGCAAAGGATGGGCAGCATAGTTGGTGGTTAAAACTATACACCATACTCATCACATTCTTCGTATAGAAACTAGTATTAAGTTACCGATTGTAATTCTACTCTACCGATATTAGAAATATTGTAATAGATATAAGTCATACGCTAAATAAATAAAATAATTTAACATGTCAACGACTCTCATGAGGTATTCAGCAAACCTTAATTCAAAACCTTCAACTTTTCCATACATCACTTTTTCATTTTAACTCCTTAACCGCAACTGATGAGTTTACGCAACACCTACTTTGAGTTCACTTTTCTCGTTCAAATGAACAAATTTCTTTGTGAATTTTTTTTAAGAGTCTTAATTTAAGATATTTTATAGCAAACGGTTGAATCGTTTTTGAATTTTAACCTTAAAGTAAAAAATAATGAGTTAAACTTTTTAAGAAACTCGCGTATTTTACTCTATCGTACATGGTTTCTGTGTAGGTTTGTGTAGCACTTATACGTATTTTGTTTTGGCTCTCTTGTAAAATTTCTATATGAGACGTAAAATTTTCACCGAAAAGAAAAGTTTTCATTTTAACCTAAAGAATAAATCGAAGAAGAAGTTTTTGTTCAAAACTCAATATTTTAAGAGCGGCGGTCAATAAGTTAAGCTAAAAAAAAGTTTTTTGGCTCAATTGTTTAAAAGTTTAAAAGTAAAAGAAAAATTGCTCTTATAATATGATACCACGTTTTCGTACACCATTTAAACGAATTTTTAACGAAAGATTGAATTTAAGTCCCTTTTTGCACGTTGTAAAACTAAAATGGCCAGTTTCATCTAAATTTTCATAATTTTTCAATGAAATATTTTAGTGGTAATTGAGCAAAGTTCTAGGTCATGAATTTTCCTTTCAATTCTTATCAAGTGACTTGAACATTTACTGTCTGATAATAAACTTTAAGACTGCTGTTATAATTTTTTAAATTTTGTAACCCTTAAAACTCTGATCCATTGTTAAAATTTTTTGAGCATATAAAGCATTGATGACTTATTACCCCCATACTGTGATATAAAAATTACAATAATAATAATCATAAAATACTTATCTTATCACTCATTCAATTAATAATAACGATACTTTAACAAATATAACAAAACAAAAAAATTGTGATACGAGGATTTCATGTGAAAAATATTTACATTTTATTATATTCAGGAATTTTCTATACGTTGCATGGCTGTATATAAATCTGAAATAGCTATAATTTTTCCACCTCTATTTTATTTATTTTACCTCTTCATTGTGTATATTTGTCAGAAATTTTTGCATATGATAGGGAAAAAATCTCATAAATTACATGATGCCGGAATGTAATATGGAAATATTTTGTGATGCAGCCATTGTGTGTGTGTGTATGTCTTACATTCTTTGTATATTTACAATTTTATATAAATTTTTTGATATTGTTGTGTATCACTTTTTGTTTCTGTATCATAATAGATAAATTTACATACGAATAGATGACGATGAATTTCATTATACATTTTTCTGTATACGGAAAAATATTTATATACCTGAACGCATTTGTCTGGAAATTACAACAACAACAACAACAAAAAAGTGAAACAGAGTGCATGTCACCTTTGAAACCATATGAATTTACAACCATCCTCTTTTTTGTTGTATTCCGAGTATGCATGAAACACTTTTCCATGAGAGTTTTCTATTTTAATGTAAAATAATATCAGAGCTCTATTGTTGTGTTTGCGATTTTACACTTTATGATATTCTGTTGTTGGCATGTGGTTAACTGTACTTTTGTAACTTTTTTTTTGTCTCTTCTCCCTGAATTTGAAATAAAATAAAAAAAATATACATTTAAAATTAAAATAAACGAAAGCAGTAAAGGTGACTAAATGTTGCAGGGATGATATCAATACACATTGGCTCCATATAATTCATTCATAAAATAAAAATTACTCATATTTTTGTATCCTGTAACATTACAGGCAAAAAAAATGCTGCATAACAAAATGAAAATAAAATACAATGCA
This sequence comes from Culicoides sonorensis, assembly GCA_900002565.1. Taxonomy (NCBI): domain Eukaryota; kingdom Metazoa; phylum Arthropoda; class Insecta; order Diptera; family Ceratopogonidae; genus Culicoides; species Culicoides sonorensis. Next base: position 39,388 of record LN483874.1, read on the forward strand.
AATAATAATAATAAAAAAAGTGATTCATTAAAAAATAAATCATTGATAATAAATGCAGTGAATAGTGTGCAATTGCACCTTTGAATGGCTTCAAACCGACAAATATATGAAATAAATTGCATCACAGTTGTTCTACAATTGCAGATGGGTTCTAAGTGAGATTTATTTTACACAAATATTTGCCAGGTAATGAATTTAGGTCATTTTAATAGAAAAACAATTTTCTGTTACTCAAAATTGAGTTCAAGGAGAAATCATTAATTAAAAATAAAAGAAAAAACTGGGCTAATTAAATAAAAATTTGTGCTGTTATTGAAAATTATTACACGAATCATGTAATTAAATTCACGTTCCTTATTAAAAATAGATTAAAAGTTCGTTTAATTTATTCTCCTAATAAATAAAAATATTTTACTGTAGATAGAAAAACTTTGGATGTATTTCGCTTCCAAGCAACAGCTTCCCTTATTTCTGATTTTATATTTTATACATCAAAAATTTCACATTCAATGTAACAAAATTTCCTTTGGGAAGTAAATTTTGTACAAAAATTATAAAAAGTTTTAAGAAAATAAAAAAATATATGAAAACTTTTTTTCTCTGCCTATAATCGTTCAATCGTGTTCAACATTTTTATTTTAAAAAATTATCTACACGTGAAAAATTTCTTCAATTTGTGTTACTGTTGTATCAATAAAAAGAAGGAAATGCTCATCAGATCAGCAAGTTTTTAATGTGTTTTTTTTTTTGTTTGAATGTTGTTATTTGTAAAAATATATGTAAGAATGTTACAAAAAAAAATACAAAATACAACTTTAAAGGTGTTTCATTGAAAAATATGACGAGGAATTGTAAAAAAAAACTTCTATGTGAGGGAAAAAATGTAAAAAGTTTTCTCTTCAGTTTATGATTATTTCTTGTATATAGTGTGAAGTTTTAAAATAAAATTTGTTTGGAAATATTTTTCATCTAAGTAATTCATTATGAGCCTTTTTTATAGATCTTGAGATTTAGAGCATATTTCAATCTCTCGCTTCCTCTCTCTCTCTTTAACTTTGTTGAAAATTTCTCGTTTTCGAACTTTTAGAAAGGATCTCTCACTCTCTCTCTCTTTCTTTCATTTTTATTCAGTTTTACTCTCTTTCTCCTTTCAGGTTTCAAAAAAAGCTCTTTCTCACTCTTTCTCTCTCTTCTCAATATACTGCAATTTCTCTCACTCTCTCGATTTCATTTTCAATCGTTTCATATCAAAATATTTCATTAATGAATTTACTTGTCATTATCAGTTGACAATGTTCATTGAACTTGAATTCAAAAAATCTAAAATTTTCAAATTAAACATCATTTTCAATAACTTCCAATACACACCTTTTGAAATTAACATGACAAATATTATTGAACTTAATCATCATCTTCAGCATCATACATCTCATGTAAAGAAACAAATAAAATACAAGTAAAATTAAGTTAATGAAAACCATACATCATGTTATGCTCAAAGGTAAATAAATTTAAAGCAAAAATTTACATAAATAATCGTAACGAGTTTAAATACATAAAATATTGTAAGGAGTGTAAGTTTAAGTCTTAGATATACATCGTTTTCTTGTAAAATAATAAAAATAAGAGTAATATTAAAATGAGAGTGAGCAAAAAAAAATACAGAAGGTTGATGATGCGCTAGTAATTCATTAATATACACCTGTAAAATAAATCTAAGAGATAATAATAAATAAATATTATGAAACCGCATCTCTGTGTGTTAAGGCATTGAGCATGGAAGTCTGGAGGAAAGAGTTAAATAATAATATCAGTAACGAACATCAGCTAAGCAACAAGATTTTTGTGTGTGTGTGTACAAGAAATATCAAATTTAACATGCAACACGTACTCCCGTTTTATATAGATACATGTGTAATGCCACTAGCACAACAATATCAGAATATTATAAGATGTGAACACCTAATGTTTTTGAGGTGAATATTAAAGCCATGTTTCTGTCTGTTTTGGTTGTTGCTCTTTTTTTTTGTTCCTACCATTCAAATTTATGTAAGTAGACCTATTTTATGTGTATTTACTATTATTATTATGATTATTATTGTATATTAGATGTGTGCAAACAAGGAAATATGTACATGAATATTTTCAGCATGACTGGTAAAACGTTTACTTCACAAACTCATTGATTTATGGATGGAACATGGTGATGAGAGATGATTTTCTGCACATACACAGACATGGCTCCATATAAATAAGTAATAAAAGTGTAGAAAGACAGAAGTGCGTTGCTATCGAAAGCCATTAAATTAACATTTATTTGTTTGTTACATAAATGTAAGGAAAATGTCAACATTGTTTGTTTACTTTCTTGCTGCTTCATTATAAATATCTTGATTTTCTTGCTAAGACGAGCAAGGACAGAGACATAAATATTTACACAAGTTCATTTTAAATGATAAATGATCATTATTTTCAATATCACATAAATGAATACGCATTGACTAGTGAATTTTCTTCCACTTACACAATCACACACTCAATTTACAGCTAAAAAGCAAACAAAAAAACATGTAAAGGATTGAAAATCTGATTAAAAACTAAGTAAATGCATGTAAAGTTAAATAAACTACTTGATTTTCAATAATGATAAGTGACTTGGAATAAATTTAAATTGTATACTTAACACGTTTACCTGACATTTACAGTGCATATCAGCATTATTTTTATAACGAAGTAGGAGTGATGCTTTTCAACGATAATGATGAAGAATATAAAGACAAAATGTAATTAAATGTGATTTAATGGTAACTTTGAGCATTGAATCATCAAATATTTGGAGTCCATTATCGTTTTCACTCACCACAGACTTACTCACTCACTGAAATCGCATACAAACCATATAAAAGACAAATTTTCACCACTTTTCTATTAAAAACATTTCAACGAAATTCATTAAAAGCTTTTTTAAACCATATTCTATTTCAAAGGATACCAGAATTTCTCTTTTGATTTTCGACCTCAATTGAATTTAACTCTTAATCTTCTTTAATTTCCATATATTGCCTTTTCAATTCATGATATGAAAAGAGGATTGTGTGCTAGTGACACTATTACAGAAAATGTTTTGCTTAATTAAGATTTTGGGTAAAATTTATATGTGTACTTCGTTTTTAGATAACAAACTTCAAATGAAATGAAATGAAATAAAGGAAAATGTAGTACACAAAAAAAACGAATATATAAAATGGAATTGTGACAAAAAGATAAGCTCAATTACGGAATAAAGAACAACATGAATGTTTATTTCACTTGTTTTTGTTTTTTTTTATTCAATTTAATGTATATTTGTTTGTAAGTTGTATGAAATTAAAATTAAAATAAATAAATAAAAAGGTGGATCATGGCAATAAATAACAGTTGAAAGTAATAAATTTTAAAAAAATACTTTTGTGATAACTAGAAATTTTTTTTAAATGTATTTTAATTTAATTTTTTGGAACATTTTAAACTCTTTTTTTCATTTCTTTTAAAAATTTTAAAGAAAATGTACAAACATGTGTTTCAATTTTCGAGCAAGAAAAAAAAATAGGAGGAAGGCAGCAAAATTAAGTTACTTTCATGGGAAAAATAATAATAATAAGAAAAGAGGGTCTTAAATTGAAATAAATTTTTAATTTGAGAAAGGTTTGATTGTGAAATGGATGATCCTCATCATGTCTAATAAAAATTTAAGATGATTCAAAATGAGAAGAATTTTTGTAATGTAAATTTTTATATGGCCTTAAGTGACATGAAAAGTAATTGGAAATACAACGGTGATCTTTGAAATGAAAATGGTCGAAATTAATTGGACAGAGATCTCACATAACTTTCAAAAACCTATGTTTATGTTTATTCTTTCTGTCTTTAAGACAGCGTTATATGTGTTGGAGGCAACAGCCTTGAGAAAGACTATAAAAAAACTCATCTTTTAACAAAAACTTACAATCTATACAGTAAATACTTAATACTACTTAATTCTAACATTGCCTCGATACCATTGATACACCAAAATCCCTCAAAAGCTCAGATTTCTTAGCTAGAATAGACAAATTACTCTTCCAGAGATCTTTGTGGCTATTTATTGTCAACAACATACGAGTAAGAGGTTCGTTTGAACAGTAATTGGTTGAATGAGTTGAGACTCGGGTTCCGGAATATTGTGTCATACTGATTTGAATTTCTTGAAATACTTGTGGTATACGAATGAAGCCATTGATAAGCTTGCACATAGAACAAAATCCGCTGACTCACGCCTATAGGTGAGAGTATTCATTTTCAAAAACCAGAGACGATCTTCTTATGAAGGTAATAGGTTAAGGTCGGCCCACCCAAGTCTCCGAATGACGAACTTCAGAAATCGCTGACGCTTTCCGTTTTTTATGCAACATCGTGTAGGGGTTCCAAGCAACAGTAGAATATACCAAAAGAGGTCTCACCAAAATGCAGAATAGAGATTTTGTTACAAAAGGATCGTTAAATATCTTGGAATTTGAATATTTTAAATATTTTAGTGGCCTTAGAAATTTGTTTATCAATATGGGAGTTAAAATCAACATTATATTGCATCGGTACACCTAAGTCTAGGTCTAAGGCGATTAAGATTGTTTTGTAAAGTCTCTGCGCCTACAGAGTCTCGACAGCTCTGAATATCTTAAGATCATCTGCATATAAAAGATCTAGGATTGTCTTTAATCAGATTTTTTTGATATTCACATATCTCTCAACTTATAAACTGATAAAATTTCTATATTTTTTTTTCTCTTGTAATTTATTCAAAACAAAAATAAAACACTGTTAAAAAATAATTACTATGATAAAGATGTTTCAAAAACAAAAACCCAAATAAAAAAAAACTGACTTAATGATATCCAAATGAAGATATCACACATTCAAATAAATTTTAATCAAAACATATATCACGAGCAGTAAGTGTGTGGTACAAAAAAAAACTCTAAATATTTAAAACAGAATATGAATAAATATAAATTCCGAGTCAGAAAAAATAAAATAAAATCATTTAAAATAATGCGTGATATTTCACATCTAACACATCCCACTTGTTGCATGTCTCTTCATCACTCTTGTTCACAGCTACTATAAATGCTCATTTTTGGTCTATTTCTGTAATTTTATACCATTTTATTTCATGATAATATTTTAAATATTTTTTTTTAAATGTTCTTGTCGCATTTCAGCTCAACCATCCACATAAATATTAATTTTTCATCAAAGTTTTTGGGTCATTTGAATGTTTCTTTTTTATTCAAGATTTCAAGATTGTTTTAAATTTTTTTTTTAATTTAACAGAAAAATATTCAAGTAATAATAACACTGGACAACAAATAAAAAAAACCTCTGGCTACTGGCAAATCCTTTTACAGTCTTAAAGTACATAAAAAATAAAAATTTTTGGCGTTCACAGAAAGTAATTTAGGCTGCTAGTTTTTTTTAAATAATTTTTTTAATTTTCCTCTATTTTTCCTTAAATTATGTTAAAATTTAAATAAAAAATAAATGTTTTACAAACATAATTTGTTAATTTTCACTATAATATCCTAATTAAAGTTATTTTTTTCAATTTTGAATGTTTTATATATATTTTCATACAAAAATGTTGAGCAATCATCCAAAAACTGTACAAATTGAGTTGAGCCCTTTGAAAATGGCAAATACATGAAAAATCATTGATTTGTATGAAACCTCTATTTTTTTGTATGGAAACATCAAAAACAATATACTTTATTTTTAAAAATATTAAACTTTTCAGAAGAAACTATATAAGAAGCTAAACTTTTTCTGTTCGAAAAAAAATTCCCATACAAATTAACGATTTTTCATGTATTTGCCATTTTCAAAGGGCTCAACTCAATTTGTACAGTTTTTGGATGATTGCTCAACATTTTTGTATGAAAATATATATAAAACATTCAAAATTGAAAAAAAATAACTTTAATTAGGATATTATAGTGAAAATTAACAAATTATGTTTGTAAAACATTTATTTTTTATTTAAATTTTAACATAATTTAAGGAAAAATGGAGGAAAATTCAAAAAATTATTAAAAAAAAACTAGCAGCCTAAATGACTTTCTGTTAACGCCAAAAATTTTTATTTTTTATGTACTTTAAGACTGTAAAAGGATTTGCCAGTAGCAAGAGGTTTTTTTTTATTTGTTTTCCAGTGTAATAATAATAAAAGACAATAATTATCATATTTTATACCGAGAAAATTTAAAAAAAATTAAAACATCAATTTTGATTAAATTGAGTGCTAGAAAAGGTAATTTGATAGATAAAATTTCATATTAATGTATGTTAATAAAGTCTTGAAAGACATGTGTTGTACCTTTTACATTCGAAAATGTTTCTCTAATTAGTTAGACATCAATTAAAAAATAAAACAAAAAATAAAGAAATTAACAATTTTTTTTGTATATTAAATTGAGAAAAAATGGAAATTAAATGGTGTGTCAATAATTGCTATGTGAAATAGTTAATTTTTAACCAGTGTTTAAAAAAATATCTAAGAAGGAAAAATAACTCATTATGTGTCTTAATAGATGTTTATGTGTTATGTTTAAAAGTACCATTAAAAACTTAATGGACCTAAAATAGATAAGAGAGGTAATTAGTGTGATAAATAAATAAATTAGTAAGTGTTATTAAAATTTTTGTGCTATAATTATAATAATGAGTAATTAAAGTTTTGGACGATAAGAGTAAAGGTCAAGCTACTGTTTTTTTTTTGGTAAATTGAATTGTTGAATTTTTATAAAAGTGAAGAAATTTTCAGGAGAAAAAAAATTAAATATAATTTAATCGTTTTTTCAGTAAAAATCATATTCTTTTAAGTTACAATTTAAAGTGCCCTAAAGCTTTGTTGTAGAAAATTTTCCAAGCTTCAACTTTGCTGAACTGACCGAGGTCGTATTGTACACATAATGAGACAAAAAATGTAGAAAACGAAGATTGCCATGACTGGAAATGCATTTTTTTACTTGAGGACATGCAAGAGAGTCTTATCTAGAATAGGTGTGAGAAATACTGTGGACTGTCAACTTTATTAGGACCATGAGGAGACTGCAATGCATATCTTATTTGATTGCCGGTGTCTCAAGTCAAAAAGATTTAATATATTGGGGACTAGTAGAACCTTTAGATTTTCTCCAGATGGATATAAGACTAATTTACCGCTTCCTATAGAGTATATCTCTAGTTAAAGGAGCATGTTGTAGCAACAGCGAACGAGTTTCTTCCAAGCGTCGAAGTGGAGGTGCAAATAGGAGTCTTGACACACCTAGGCTAAGATTGATTCACTCTTTCATGCGAAGGTAGATTGAATGATAAGCTTGGGGTGTGTCACTATGTGACAACTCACAAAGACAACTCACCCTTCTGACAGTCTATGTTTTTACTATTTGAGCTAAGTATTACTCGTTTCATGACTTCTAAACAAGATTTTAACTCTCAAGTGATTTTTTTTTATCTCTAGGCATAAAAACCTCATTGGGATGCGTAGTTATGAGCTATTTCAAAATCAATTAAAGGTTACTTAATCGTGATTGTTTCAAGATACAACTTCGAAATTTAATCAAACCAAAAAAAATTTCATTAAACTTGACCAATTATGGCTATTTCTATTTAATATTTACTGCAAATCATTGTTATTACTTCACCATCAAATATCACAACGTCATTGAAATACCCAGAAATAGCAACATTTAACATCGAATTCCATCCAGCTAAACCAAAATTATTATTAATCATCATTTGCTTTGAACACAATTAATTTGAAGAAATCCATTTCAAAGAATTCCTCAAATGTTACTCAAATATTGGTATGTCAAATGTTTCCTTTATTTGTCAAAACAGATTGCAATCATTCCTTTTTCTTGAATGCAATTTCACATATCAAACCTTCTCTTTGTATACCTTTGTATCATAAAATAACAATAAATCTGTCCCATTTAATTATCCAATTCATTTGAGATCAATTCAAGTTCAATTAATTTATGTATAGACCCACCTCAATCCAATTCTTTGTCTAGGTCTTATCCCAAATCTTAATCTGGTTATTGAATGCAAAAAAAATATATTAAAAAATACTCATGTGACACATGTTTCTAAACATACATATGTAATACCTGAGATTAACATGGTATTTTTTTTTCTATTTGTTTGCATTTGTCAACATAGGACCCGAAATTTTATTTTTACCTTTGAGCGATCACAAGAAGAAAATAAATAATAAATAAAATGCAAAAAGATTACTTCCTTTTATGTGAATGTGTGTCATCTAAAGTTTGTTTGTTTATGTTTTTGACAAATATTCAATATTCAATTTTGCAAACCTTCTTTAAAATATGCATTGAAATGGAAAATTGTGTCAATTCTAATAAATAAAAATATAAAATAAAAGGAGCATTAAACGATATTATTTTGCATTTTATTTTGGGATTCTCATTCATTTATGAGATGCAATTTCTCTTGATTTTGTGTGACAAAACATGTGTTTTTTTTGAACAATATCCTTAATAACTTTAACAATGCATTTAACATGACAGTTAACATGATGAATTTTAATTGACTATTTCATTACAAAGAAATTTTAAATGGCATTCAATTTTTTAAGCTTAAATTGAAAATCGAACGAAATAAAAAGATTTGCAGAAATGCCATGTTGAATTCTTAGCTCAGTGTTTTGTCCAGTAATCATTTGCAAAATAAGTTGAAAAACTCAAAAAATTCGATATGCAATACGACAAGTAAAGCCACCGTTTATTGAATGAATTTTCTAACACTGCGGAATATTTCACTGAGTGCACTCTCAACCCAAAACCATGCTTCCCACGGTCTCCCACTGGTGCCCTACTGGTTTCGTGTTGGGAGTATGTGAACTGAATTTATTTAAAATTAAATCCTAATCCCTTTAATTTCCCTCTTCGATTAAAATCAATTACATGACAAAAAATATCAAAAGAAATATCTATGACATTAAATTTAACACCAAAAATCACTCAACTAACAATTTATTTCATTTTAGCAATAAACACCGTAAAATTCTTTCACACACTTACTTGTTATACCATATTATTTATAATGATCATCATCATCATCCAACATCCGCGTAATTCTCCAACATCTGTAAGAAATAGAACTAGAAACACACCATTTTTTCTCTGTGTAAAGTAATAATAATAAAAATAATAACATTAAATGACTTAATTTGTTGTCTTCTTCATCGTTTTTTTTTTATTACTGTGTCAGTGTAAATATGAAATGATAAATATTTGGACACATAAATTTTTCGGTTTTCTTTCATACTTACATTGAACGCGCTTGATCTTCTTTGTCTTATCAATATTTATATAGAGTGAAACCACGATGTGAGTATATTAGAAGTGTTAGGAGTTAGTAAAAACCACATCATAAATCATAGTTACGTTATTAATAAAGTCATAAAATAAAACATCATACGAAAAAAATACATATTAAAAATAAAATAAAAAGTTGAGAAAGAGAGAGCATCAAGTGTAGATTAACTGTTTTCTTTTTATTTTGTTTCAATGTATACGATCATGGTTTACACACAGCTCTTAAAAGCAATAATAATTATCAAAAGATTATGATAATTAACGAGAGTTGAGTGAGAGTTCGTGATGGAATGCATAAAAATAAAAGAAGTTTAATGCGTAAAACAATAAAAAAAAAAATAATAGACGAAATGCAAAAATTCCATCATACACTTGTGGGTTGAGTGTGTTTCTAAAATTATCTCTCTCTAAAGCGTGGATGAATTATTGTCATATTAGAACATAATTTAAATAGAGATATGAATCAGAAAAATCGCCCTCACTTAAATTTTTTGTCTGTTTAATATTTTGTTTATGTTTTGTGTTCCCTTTTATTATTTTCATTATTATTTACAACAAAATAATGTCATTACGTTGAGGACTCACGAATGCCATTAAAGAGAGACATGTTGAGCGTGTAAAAAAATATTATTTTATTAGTTATATAAATGGGATGGAATAGTCAGTGAATAGAAACGATTCACATTTTAATTTTCATTCATTAATGAAAAAAAATAATGAGAAATGTTATGTGTGAGAAAAATATGTTTGACTTCAATGAATTTGGATGAACATTTAAGGTGAAAATTGGTTCAAATCAGATCAGATTTGTAGGGTGGCTCTTATGCCTGCTCTCAGGCCATCAATCGGACCCATTGTGCACATCCGTTATCATTATCCGTAGGACTTAGCTTTTATCCTGTCATTCCAAGCAATCGCAACCTTTATCTAGCCCTTAACTCAAATCGAGTAGCCGGGAAAAGGAGGCATTCTCTTTTCATTTCAACTCCTTTTTCCTACTTTTGTCACTTTAATAAAATTTTGTGGTCCAGACATGGATTTCTTTATCAAACAAATTTGTCTTTTTCATGATACGAACTTCTTGTAATATAAAATAAAATTAAATAATAATTGATTGCAGAAAATTTTAAAGTGAAAACGATAAAGTTATATCGAAAAAGTTTTTTGATTTTATCAAATGTAATTTAATTTAAAATGTCTCCCACAGACATGAAAAGTGGACAAAAATTAAATTAGTATTGACAGAAACATCCATTTCTTAATCTCCTTTCATCCTTGTGTTGTCATGGTTCGATTTTTCATTATTTTTTCAATAAAAATTGGGAAATTAGCTTCCACTTAATATTATTTTTATTATTATGTCTTCCTTTCAATAAAATGATCTCATTTAATTTTTTTTTTCTTTAATATTTTAAGTCCCAATTCAGAAAACACGTGTTTGATTTGATATGAAATTTTGAAGTACTTATCCACAAATAATATTAAAAATAATAATTCTTTTATCATTGTCAAGACACATACGCAATTTAATGATAATACAAATACACACAAAACCAACATCCATTACTATGGTATCCCATCAATTTATTTTCAAATCATAAAATGTTCCACTTGAACAATTCAATTTTCCCCATTTTTGTGGAATTTGACGATTTGGGACTTATTCATAATGGTAAATCAAAAATATATTGATAGAACAGTAATTTATTGTGATTGTTATTATTAGCCAGACCAAAAAATATTTCAGTATTTCTCTTTGTGTGTGTGTGTGTCTGTGCATGGATTTGGTTTGATTTTATTCACCAAAAGTGATTGAGACTAAGATCGATTCTGTGAATATCAATTTAAAATCAAAATACACTCAAAATCTGTATAAGGCTCAATAAACTCAATTTTATTTATTTATTTAGATTAAATGCACTTTCATATTTTATATTTTATGGATTACTTGATTGGAAAATATCTTTTTTCAATGGGATATACATCGATATAAATAAATTTGTTTATTCTTTGATATGCATTTTGAAAAATATTATTTTATAGTGTGTGTGTCGGAAGTGATTTGACATTAGATCGAATTAAGATGAGAGGCGAATAATGTTTGCTTTGAATGAATATTAAGAAAAAGTGTTTCTGTCTAACGAATAAAGTTGGATTGTGTTTTATGTGTGTTTTATATTTAATAGTCCATTAATATTGCAAATAATGCAAAATAGAATGAACCATCTTCAGAAAATTCATTGATTATTTTTGAACATCACAGAAAAAACAGAAAATTTTTTGAAGTTTCAAAGCAACAAAAAAAGGCGGAATTTTCAAATTTCAAGTTCAAATCGCTGTTTTCAATGTTTCGTGATTTTTTAAAATTTCACAGATTATGAAAATTCCTCCATTTTTGAAAAATCAGCTCTCTGTTGACACAGACGAAGAGCATGGGCGCCCACAATAGACGTAGTTAATTGTCAAGCACTCCGGGATGGCTTTTGAAGCGTTTTTTACTTAAAATGAAATTTAATGATTTTCCACAAATTAAAAAAAATGAAGAAATTATACATCATTTTATTCCCTTAATTTATCTTTGAAGCACCCTTCAATGAAATCAATGAAATGTAAAATTATCCTAATACAATCTGGACTAATAGCGATAACAAAAACTACATTAAATATCAATAAAATATTCGTATACACAGTTCATTATTAGCAGTGATAAGTGTGAATTCAAACAATTTTTTGTATATTTTTTACTGAAAAAACGTATAAAAAACTATTTTATCATTTTTCTCCCTACAAATAATCTGAAATGGGCGTTACAAGTGCAAACAAGGAAAAAAATTGAATTAAATTAAATTAATTCCAGTCAAAATAGGATCAATTGACCGTGAAGCATAAATGAGTTATGGAGACAAAATTTTGACTGTTATATGTGAGATTATTATTTTTTATCAAAGAAATTTCGTGACTTTCAATGTCCACACATTATTAATGGTTTTCATGTATACAATCCAAAAAAAATAAAATTGTGGTTAAAATCAGAATTTCTGTTCACAAAAAAAAATAATAACAAAATAATAATGATAATAATAAATTAATTGCCCATTTATCATTGAAATCCACATTCGTTTACATTGTAATATGAAAATAAAATTATACACCGTAGAAAATTTATTTTATTTTATTTTATATAACACACATCATAAAAAAAACTTTAAATTAAAATTAAAAACATGATACACCTGAAATAGAATATGCATTTTGTGTCCAATTTGTATCATTATCACAAAATCCATTATTTTCGAGGACAGACAGAGAAGGATGCAGTGCATTTAGTTACAAAAAAAAATGTGTATGACAATAGTAAAATAATAACACGAATGAATCGCGTCTGGAATTATGTAATAATATCCAGCAATTAGTGTCAAACTATTCAAATTTATTGCTAACTGCATTGAGATCAGAATATGAATTTGAAAATAACAATACAATACGCTTTTTTTGTGTATGTGTGTTAAAAATTAAATTGGAGAGATCGAAATGCATTATGCATGTGAAATAACATAGAAAAAAAAATCATTGTTTTGTTTATTTCATTCAAAAAATATAGTAAAAACGTCCTGTGTGTTTAAAAATTATTACATACGTGATGTATTTTTTTTTATATACCTGACTGTGTGTGAAACAGAGTAAAATGATGACGTTTATTACCTTTTCTATTATATTATGACATTATATTTTATTATTCAATAAATAAAAGTTAATATGGATGTGTTGTGATATGAGTTTTTCATTTTTTTATGATTTTTGGGACATGAATTGAATAATTTTTGGTCAAAAATGAAGTGCGTGGACAATCAATGAATGATTCTTTCAACATTTGATGATCTTTGACTTTGAGAGTAAGCTATTTCACGACCTATTTTTTTTTTGGTTTAATGAATCGTGATAAGTTTCTAACAAAGGTCTTTAGAACAGAATAAAACTAAATGTAACATCAACGAATTCCCTTCATCAACTAATTTCAAATAAATCATTTTTCATATCAAATTATTCTCCAATTACTCTATTTTTCCATTTTTACATCATCATTGCAATTTTTTAATTTAAAATCAAATCTAATCAATGGAGCAATTAGTGCCTTTTATTCACAGAGTCCTATTTAAAATAAAAATGAACAAACACACACTTTTGTTTATTCATCTCTTTTGTAAAATTCCTACATCCTTCAATTACCTCTATTTTTTTGCAATTTTATAGAACCACCATACAAAAAAGCAAATAAAATTGGTGAACTTATGCAATCAACTGCGATAACCTAGAAACTTTTATTTTATTTTATTTTATGTTATTTAACGAATTATTAAACAAAAAAAAATATAAAAAAATATCTATAAAAAACTTGATTATATCCATTTATGTCTTTTGCTATTTGATTTCATATTTAATATTTTTTTTATTTATTTTAAAAATAATAAAAAATAAAATATTGAAAAAATATAGTTTATCGGTTTATGAATCAGAGTGAGTGTGAACTTTAAAACGCATGATAGTTGTTGCTGTTTTTTTTTGTATTTTAAAAGATAGTTCCATTGAGATAAGGCCCCTATTCGAATATTATTTAATCGAAATTCGATTCAATTCAATTGAAGTGCACATTTAAAGTCATTTAAACGTTACAAAAACAAACAGAAAAAACAGCCGTTGTTGCTTATCGGAGATCTTTTGACTGCTTGTTTTGAAAAATACATTCAAAGTACTTTAATAGATGCCTTTAAATGTGTGAATGTAACAATTTAGGAATAAAATGATTTTCGGGCTTATTTAAATCGAAAAAAATTGAAAAAAATATTTTTGACCAAATTCAAATTAATTTCATTTCAAAATTGGCTTCCATGACACTTTATGAGTATGAAAATCGCTTTTAGCCTCATTTTCACATGAAAAAACCCCGTCGTGCTTCTACAATCAAGCTTCCTTGGTCGACTTATACAGAACGTTTCCAGAATGAGCGCTTTATAGTATTCATGAAATAATGCGCTCAATGTGATTCCTTGTGTAGTCTGCTTGAACCCCTCCTTGGTTTACGGATCGTTTTTAACTTACAGTACCCATGAAACTTCATTTTCAAGCGTCAACGGACAGAATTATTTTCACACATCACTGAATTCTAAATAAAAAAATAAGAAAAAAAAATATCATTTTCCAGATTCGATATCAAAAAATTTACAATCAACAGAGACTTTTAACAGTTAAAAGGTAAAAGTTAGAAATATAATAAAAAAATATCACATCACACACTTGGGCTTCATAACTCTGTGACACGTCACAATTTTTTTACCTTTAGGCATTTTTTATTCAGTAAATTTTATTACATTTAGCAACAAGAACTCACAATTGAACTTACTTCAGAGACAGACAACACTTTTATTTATATTTTTTTTGTAATGTGAAATGATGACAGTAAAAAATTTTATTAAAAAAAAATAGTTAGAATTTTTGATACAGAGAGATAAATTTTTTGTACCACTATCATCAAAAAAAAAACTACACAAAAGTATCATAGCGTCATAATATGTGTATTAGTCATAAAAGTATAAAATTTTATATAACCCGTTAAACCTTTGGCTTGTTATTATACTTGAATGAACTGTTTTTATGTGAAATTGTGTAAGTGAGTTTATTATTGGCAACTATAAATGAATATCGTACCAAGGAGAGAAATACTTTGAAAAAAATATGGAAAAAAATTGAAAATTGCTTAGTCTCTGTTACAATGAAAATTTTTGCCTTGCAGTCATAAGCTATATGATCAAATATTTAATATCAACACATACACAAAAAGAGTAAGTGTGGAACCTTTTATGAAAAGAATGTGAAATAATAAAAAAAATCAAATTGAACCATGTGATATAATAAAAATGACAGAATCCAATAATGTAATAAAGAGATGTGAATTTGAATTTTAAAATCTGTGAATTTTTTATCCTAGTTGAAGATACAACAACAAAAAAAGATAATAATGGTGACGAAAAGTGCGAGTGTGTAATCAAATTGACACTTTATTTCAAAAATGAAAGGAATATGGATTTAATGTAACGTGGTATGAAAGGAAATTTTTTTCCTAAGCTCTTATTGACAACAAATAGAAGGAAAAATGTTAATAACAAAAGAATTCTATTAAAGTGCTCGAGGCTGAATTTTCTAAATTTTAATAATAGTAGAATTTCATTAAATTAGTTGTGAATTTGGGATTTTTTTTTGGAATTCAATGACTTTGAACCTCAAAGCCACATAAAAACGATATACGATTCAGGCGTTAAATCCCTTGATTCGTGTACAATACAAATTTCATTTCAATACCAAAACTGTCTCATAAATTTCAAGTTTCAAATTAAAATTCTCATTGAAACAAAGAAAGAAAACATTAAACAGCTCAAAATTATGTTTACCTCAACATATGCTCGCATTTAAGTTGTTATTTCCTTTCTGTTTACCAAAACAAAGATAACTCTCTCAATATCGTTCAAATTCGTTCTTGTTCATAAAAAATTAAAAAAAAAAATCTTATAATGGTAAAACGATACAAATGTAATTTAAAAGGATAATAACATCATTTGAGAGATTATTATGATCATAATTGTATTTAGACAAAAAAAAATTGGATATTTATTTTTTTTAATATGATTATAGACCAAAATGATGAGAATTTCATGAGGTAAGGTTGCAATCTGTTGTTTTTTTATTTCTTCGTTACACAGAATTTCTTTTCTTCAATAGTTTTAATAATAATAATAAGATTATTTCTATTGTTTTCTTTGCGATTAAACATTTGAACCAAATATGGAATGTTATTCGGTTATTATTTATTAAAAAAAATTTATATATTTGGTCTTTCACAGCACTCCATGTGATTTTGAAGCAGATTATTGGTTTTCTTTTGCAAATAATTATGCAACAGATGTATTTTTCTTACCAATTTTTTTTTAAATAAAATTTTATATTAAAAATGAATTTCATCACTTCTATTTGTATTTAAAGAAACCGATATCCTTATAAAAAATTTAATTTTGATCTAACAATAATCATATTTTGCCTTTCTGTTATGAAATTATACTTCAATGTTCAATGAAATGACGATACAAATAACAGAAGGTAACGTAAAAGAGGTCAAATGTGATATGAAAACGATATTATTGGTTATTTTAATATATTAAAAAATTGGTTGCCAATTTGTTCATCATAACTTGAAAATGTTGACTTATAATTTGATTTTCAATGAAAAACTTATAGTTATAAGTTAAATTCAAAATCTAATTCAATTCAATTCAATCTTTTTTTTCTATTTATTTTATTATTTTTTATAATAATATGAAAGAAAAAAATCCTCTTATCAAAAGAAGCCTCACATATGAACATGATGCGTCCAGAATATTATTTTATTATTATTATCATATCGAATTATTTTTTCCTTTTTACTTTCATTCAACTGGACACAAGATGCTTTTCAATGAAATGAAAATAGGAAAATACTCATATATAAAATGCAGCTTCAGAAAAAAAGAACAAAACAAAAATGACTTTTAAAAAAATCATATGCTGTAACTAATGTTATCGTGCTTCTTCGCAATAAAATTAAATTGATACGTTTCTGTGCTAGTTTAAATCTTATGAATTTTGTGTGTTTATCGAAAATAATGTTAAATTTTTGGAAACGGTTAATTTTAATCATGAAAATTGGCGTATTTTGAACGGAATTTAGTTAAATTTTCTGATTATAAGCCATTCGAACACGAAATTCATCCGAATTGGTCGAAAATTCAGAACCGCAAAAAATGGTTTTCATGGTCAGGAACGATATTTGCTCTACGACGAATTTTCAGACCTGTACGTCACGTTCGTCATATTCGGGTTAAGTCTGATATGACTTGATTGTGACAAACAAGCAACATTTGCTCATTGCATAATAACTTTCTCGCTCCTCCATGTCGAGAGCATCTTTCGAACTCAAGTGTTTTCGAAACCCAAACTAAAAAGTGTTAATTTTGAACTATGACGCACAAGACGATTGTTGCCCATTTTCTCGAATAAACGAGCGACACATGAAGTCAGAGCAATAGGTCTGTAATTTTTGGCTTAAAGTGGGTCTCTTCCTGGTTTAAGTATTGGTACAATTAGAGATAATTTCCAACTCCCTGGAATCATTTGACCATTATTTGTAGTGATCAGTAAATAAAGTTATGGCAGTGCGCTTTTGAAGGATTTATTTTAGAATTTTCTGAATGCAACGTATACCGTTGAAAAATAAATGGCAATGGACATGAAAATTCGCCATAATATCGCATTTTTTCTCTCAAAGTCAATTAAAATGAAAATTTTATCCACATTCACTGTATTTTCTATTTTAAAATTAAGGAAAGCGTAGATACTAGAAGAAAGTTGAATTAAAATTTAACCAACAATAAATAAATGTTTACTCTTCTGGAAGACTTGTCTTATTCATGGCTTCAGAGTTTTGAGAGAAAACGAAAAGAAGAAAAAAAAGCTTTGTTGCTGCCTTCATCTTACACAATTCATTTCTTTTTGAAATTATTATTTTATAAGGTGCATTCAATGTGTGTATTTAGACCTATATTGGAATATTTATAAGATTTTTGCAAATAACATGGAAAAAATGGAGCAGAAAAGAGGCATTCAAGTGAAATAATTTGTGCGGGATACCTCAATAATTTTTATTTTCCTATCTCTATTTTATTTATTTTTAATATCAAATCGAAGGATTTCTTCTTGAATAGACTTTGAATGAATGAATGACGTAACTCAAAAATATTAATAAAAAATTTAAAGGATATTATTAAAATTTCAATAAAATTCAAATTAAATCACCAAATTCAACGATTTCCTGTTAAAATGCACATTTTAAAAAGTAATTTTTTATTTTTTTTTCAATTGTTCCAAAATGATCAATGATCCAAGTTTTAAATTAAATTTCAAATTTCACATATGAAATGTAGCACATACACATAAAAGAAATTGACCAGACAATAACTTTTACAACTTTACAATAAATTCAAGTCCGCCTTTTTTAAATTTTTTTTTTTATATTTTTACAAGTAAAATCCAAAAAGTAAGGAATAAAAATGAGAGATTCAATATATAAAAATAATAATATTGTTAATAATTTAGGTTGTTCGATTTGCAATAATTCATTCAGTCATCTCATTCAACACAAATTTCACAATGCATTATGAAGAATAATGAAATAAATGCATTATTACATGTGTGTGTATGTGCCGAATTCAAAAGAAAGAACATGAAATGACTTTGAATTTGCCAATATTTGGTTTCTATTGTGTGTGCGAGTAAAGTCCAGTCACCTATCTGTAAAAGAAAAAAAGAATTTAAGAATAAAATGAAGTAATAAATATTAAATTTTAATAATAAATAAAAACAAGTATCACATACGTCTGTGTGTGTGAGCATGTATGTATGGACGCCGAAAGAAAGTTCAAAATTCATTTAAAAGAAAAAAAAATAAAGAAATATTATTTTGCTTTGAGGATGACGATGCAATGATGAGTGAGCATGAATTTCATTTTATTGTTACATTATATTTTTATTATTAAATAATAATATAAAATAAATGAGAATACAGAACACAAAACAAATTTAAGAGAAATATTACAACTTGCATTCACAAAAATGCATGAAATTTTATTTTTTTTCTGTGGCAATGAAGTCATTAGTCATGTGAGTATATCAAAATTTGGCGAAACAATGGAAAAATATGGTTTGGAACGAAATGAGATGTGAAAATATTATTAAATTTTGATGTTACACTGTTTGCTTTGATTAATTGATGTGACCCTGATTCCGTGTTTTGTTTGACTTCGAATACTGATTTAATTTGAAATTAATTGGAAAAAGTTTAGTCATTTAATCGAAATTTTTGGTTATTTTTATCCAATTTTTATCAATTTTGTTGAAATGCAGCTTTTTTGTTGTTTCAGGTCATATTTATGTTAAATTTAAATGTTTTTGAAAAGAAACAACTTTTAATTATAATTTTCATAAAATAGTGACAATAATTCATTTGCATAAATTCACATGAAAGATGATGTTCAAATATTATATGAATAAAATTATGATTTTTATTATGTTTTAACAATAAAACATTTGATTGCATTGCATATGACATATTTTTTTTTCATCTCATTAAACAAAAAATCAAATATTAAAGTTTCATGTGAATTTGGATCTCATTCAAAAATTTTACTTGTACTTCGTGATAAGATGACCACAAAATTCACACCAAAATCAATTCAATTTGTCTTAGCATGCCCTCTGAGTTTTTACACTGAAGCGTAGTTTTTAAACTTCAAAGCGTAAAAAGTACGCTTTTATTTTTCACAGGATATGTTTTTATATTGAACATAATCTTACATAAATAAGTCATGAAGATTTATCAACACACTCTAAGTTGAAAACGCCCCGCAGACGACCCGCATAATATACATAGACTAAGAGAGTGCCCATAATACTCGAATTCTTGTTCCAAATTATCTGGAAATTCGAGAAAAATTTCATTCATTAAATGTCCTGCAATCGTCAATGAAAGATATCCATCTGCGGACCAAGTTACTTTGTACTGCAGGGCGTTTTCAGCTTTCAGTGCATATCATATGATACTTGAGAACTTTAAATTAACCTTGGAATTGCTAACTGGAACGTTGTATGGTCGTTTATAAAGTTACAATTGTCAAAATTTAAATTCCATTCTATGAATGATCAATTTAATAATATGCGTAGTATGATCAAAGAAGTATGTGTTCAGATTGAATAATGTGATTAATGTTTATAAATAGAATGTATGGACCGTGCTACTCAATGAAACTTATCAGTTGTCATATGACGAAATATTTCAATACAAAATTTATCAATATTTACATTCAGTTTTAATTTTTTAATGTTATTAAGCGGTTGTTTTTAAGTTGAATTTTAGTTAAATGTCTCGATTTATTGTAATATTTTTGATTAAATTAATTGTTCGTCTAAGTCTGGCAGATCCATACAATATTTTATGTTTTTATCCGACATTAAGTAGATCACAACTTGTTTTTGCTCAGCCACTGTTCATGGCTTTAGCAGAAAAAGGGCATCAAGTAACAGTAGTAAGTCCTTTTCCTTTGGGAAAATCTCTTGAGAATTACAATGATGTCGTGATTCCAGTAGATTTTGAAAAGCATTCAGGTAAGTCACGGTAATTTGAAATTTTAAATAAAAAAAAACTTTATAACTTAAATCTTCCTTATAGAAATGGCTGCATCTATTGCGAAAGGTGAATCATCTGGAAATCCACTGATAATTTTACGAGGAACGGTAAAATCTATTTTGGATGGTACTAATGAAACATTGAATCATCCTGATTTTCAAAAGATAATGCAAGATGAAAAATTTGATGTTGTTATCAATGGATTTATATTAAATGATTTTCAACTGGGACTGGCTGCTCATTTTGGTTGTCCTTTTATAATGATTTTATCAGCACCAGTGCTTGGCATTTTAAATGATATTGTTGGACAACCTCTGCATCCTGAATCAGTTCCATGTATGTTATCTAATTACAAAGGAAAAATGAACTTCTTTCAACGACTTGTAAACATGCTGGTTGTAGCAGGTGAAAAACTAATTGGAATATATGTGACTTATTTGAATCGAATTTACTATGAAAGTAATTTTCCTGGTCAAAAATATCCGTCATATGATGAAGTGCGTAAGAATGTTTCATTGTTGCTTGTTAACGGACATTTTTCTCAAGGTGTTGTCAGACCAAATTTACCAAATGTAATTGAAGTGAGTGGCTTACAAATACCCTCAAAAGCATCGCCACTTCCAGATGATATAAAAAATTTTGTTGAAGGTGCTGTTGATGGCTTAATTTTTGTTTCATTTGGTACAAACATCAAAAGTAAGGATTTACCTAAAGAAAAACGAGATATTCTTTTAAAAGGCTTTACAAGACTGAAACAACGTATTTTATGGAAATTTGAAGATGATTCAATAGAGAACCTACCAAGTAACGTTATGATCAAAAAATGGTTACCACAAAATGATATTCTGGCTCATAATAATACAAAACTTTTTATTTCACATATGGGCTTTGGGAGTTATGTTGAAGCTGTGTATCATGCAGTTCCTATAATTGCAATTCCTTTTGCTGGTGATCAGATGACAAATGCAGCAAAAGCACTAAATGAAGGATGGATTGAAATTTTATTACCATCTGAACTGACCGAATCAAACTTAAAATCTACTTTAGATAAGATGTTAGGCACTGAAAAGTATGCGAATACAGTAAAAATTTTATCAGATTTGTTTAAAGATAAACCAATGTCACCTATTGATACGGCAATTTATTGGATTGAGTATGTGATAAGACATAAAGGTGCGACTCACATGAAATATCCAGGAGTGGAACTGAACTTCATACAAAGTAACTCGTTAGATGTTTTTGGATTTTTGTTTGTCGTTGCTTATATTTGTGTTAAATTAATGTCTTATGTCATAAAAAGGTTTAAAACGTTTTGTTTTGGTTCAAAAATCAATAACGTTAAGAATAAAAAGAATAATTAAACATTTTTTTTATTTCACAAATTTATCTTAGGAATGCCATTTTTAATAGCAATAAATTTATTAACAGTTTTTCTAGGCTGATATGATGATTTAAGTTTGAAAACAAACAATTTTAGAATCTTAAATGTTAAATAATAACTAATAAAATTACTAACACGTCCCATGACTTTTCTCAGAGGATAGGTTTTTAAACCGACATTCAATTGACAAATCATATGCTACGAATTTCATTTCATTTGTAACAAAACATGAAAAATAATGGTCAATTGTCCTTTTGTAAGTATAAAAAATTTCGTGTTCCACTACATTGAAAAATAAAATAAAAAAAAAAAATATAAAAAAAATCATAAAAAGTGTGCCTTGTCCTCAAGAAGTTATTAACTTCTAAAATAAACTTTTATGAGGAGGGGATGGCTAACTAAAAAGTAAAAAACAAGAAGTTTTCAAGCTAAAAAAATATTTGTGATAACAGCTTCACAAAGTTTTTAAAAGTTGAATTTTGAGTATTAACAGGAAGTATAGTTCTAAACACCTTAGGTTTTTCTCACATCGCAAAATCAGACTCAATAAAAAATTCAACTTTTAAAAACTTTGTGAAGCTGTTATCACAAATATTTTTTTAGCTTGAAAACTTCTTGTTTTTTACTTTTTAGTTAGCCATCCCCTCCTCATAAAAGTTTATTTTAGAAGTTAATAACTTCTTGAGGACAAGGCACACTTTTTATGATTTTTTTTATATTTTTTTTATTTTTGACTTTTTAGTTTTATTTTTCGTAAAATTAACCGAATTAAGATCTAACCAAACAACTTAATAGTTTTTGGAATACACTTTTTATTTACAGTCGATGTAACCACATTCTGTTAAGAGAATTCATGTGTATGGAAAAAAAAAATTTTTTCAAGTTCGTCCTAGGTCTTTGGTGTCTTCAGCAAAGTTGTAGCTTATTTTAAGAGGATTTTAGTGATATAATTTTTTTTTTGATTTTCCGGGAAATTTGTGGAAATTTTTTGATTTTTGTTGAAAAACCGGTATTTTAAACCAAAAGTTGTTCGGCAACTCTATTTTTTTATATGAAAATCAAAAATTCTAATGATGAGGCTACCTCCGCGCACGAAAATAAGATATAGTTTCAGAAGAAACTATGGGTCTACGAAGGCCTGAAAAGGCTGTAGCGACGTTTTACTTGACTTCCATTTTTAGATGTGACCTAATATAAAAGTATTATAAAAAATTAATAACAAAATTCGACCTTTTCATCACAGCACGGTGCGTTATGTTATCTTTTGTTGCAAACAAATAGAAGGATTGTCATCTTACTTGAACTATTCTCGTTCAGTACAAAAATACAATGATACCGAAAATATGTTCGAGTCTTACTTTTTTTTGTATGTTATTATTATTTTATACTCCGACGACGAAAAAGTTATTAATAAGGATTTTGTTGTTGTTTTGTTTTCATTTTTAGAAGGATATTCACAGAAAAAATTGAAAGAGACACAAAAAAATAACAAGGACCAAAGGAGATTATTTGTTTTCTTGTTATTTATTATTATGACCAAGCTTTTTCTATAGTTATTTTTTTTATTACCTTTGCTCTTCGATGTATATTTTGAGAATAATAAAAATAAAACCAGTTTCCAAAATTTGGATGAAATCTTCATACATCCATGAGAAAAGGTGCTAATAATAGTTAAATGACATCCTTTATTAAGCGGTAAATCTTTTGATAAATATTGTTCTTCGTTTTCTTTTTGAAGTTTGTTTGTTCTTCCACCGCAAGAACAAGATTTCATCTTATTTTTGTTTGTTGGAGCGAACAAGATGCACACGACCAGCAAAGATGACAGCAAACCGTATTAAAAGTGTGAATGTTCCAATTTTTTTTGTCTTAATCTTAAATAAAATAGAAAAAAATAACAAAATCTTTGGAGAAAATTTATATTAAAAAAATACAGAATTTTATTAGAGGATGAGGAAAGTTATTAAAAAAGTTATGTTCTATTATTATAAAATTTTTTTCTTGTTTTTTTTCTCATCATTATTTTACTTCACCTGACCAACACAGAAGTTATTTAATTTTTTCAAATGACTTTTGTTTTTGTTTTATTATTGTGGTGATTTAATGTTCATTTATATTTGAAAAAAAAAAAACACAAATTTAATATCTAGTTAATGTGGTTTTAAAAAGAAACAAACAAGAACAATAGATTTAATGATGTGCCATTTGCCATCACCTTAATCAAATCTCAATTTAATGTTGGATTGTGTTTTTGTTTTGTTTTATTAAATCATAATTTCGTTGAAATTTTGAGTTTATTTTTATGTTGAATTCGGGAATTATTGTCATAATAAAAAAGAAGCAAATTAGAAAGGTGTTAAAACATTTAATCACTTCCTTTTGTTTTAGATATTAAAATGATGATCTACCAATGAAATTTCAATGGTCCTATTTAGTTTATACTACTTCAAACAAAGCTTTTATAGTAAGCGCCTTTTATTTATGGTCTAATTACGTGAAGGCCTGCTTCACTGTCGGATCACTCATCGGCTGTATTTCTAGGTCAGTTTGCGACAATCTGATATACTTGCTAAAACCGGTTCTGTCACTTTCTCTGACCTGCATGAATTCTTACAGGAAGGCTAGAGAGGCTTTTCCAGGAATGGTGGTTCATCAGGCGGGTACTCTTAGGCAGGTGTGGTCACTTTCCTGAACTGAACCAGGTCTAGGACACTTCTTCCTTTAGTTGCTCCTCTAGATGTGATTCCTTCTTCATCAGATATGATAATGGGTTAGCACAATGGACCCGTCTGTAGGTCTGAGGCTTTCTTCTGAAACCCTAGAAATCTGATAGTAGGACCTACAATTTATACTGTTTCACTCCGCACCCCTAAAAATTTCTGAAGGACTTTTATTTCCAAATAAACAAATAAATTTTAATATTCGTCGCAGGATTCTTACCAATCATTCCAGGTACTTAACCAACTCTGTCAAGGAGTTCTGGTAAATATCATCCTTAATTTTGAATTAAAACCTGAAATGCACCTGTAAAACTAATTCCATTTCATTTTAACACAATAAAAAGATACTTAAACCAGAGGTGACAGTTCACAAAATTCATTACACACTGCCTGTATTTTTTGAACACCAAATTTTTATTTTATTTTTAGTTTAATATGTTTCAGACTGATGATGAATAATGATAAAAGCCTTGTTCAAATCAAATCAAATTAAATCAAACAAGAGTGAGTATTTTGCTTGTGTGTGTGTGTATTCATTGAATTGTATGGCTTTGCACTCTATTTCTGTGCATCAGTTCAACAACATGAAATTCAATTATATCAAAAAATTTTCCATAAAACTACATATAAATTGATAAAATAAATGTTTTATGACTCTGAACATTTTGAACAAAGAACAAAAAAATATACATTTTATATATATTTTAAATTAAATTTTTGTTTTTCAAAAACTATATGCAATGATGAATGGGATGAAGAAAAAATAACTCACACACACAAAAAAATAACCAGTGAAAAAAAAACTATCAACACTTTTGTATGAGTTTTCAACAATTATTTGAATGTTTGTGGTATTAAACTGAATTGTGAGATAACCAGAAAAATCATTGAATATTTGTTCTGTTGAATGTTTTGAAGCCATTGCGGTAGTTCATGTATGGTTAAAGGTTTTTTTTCATTTTCAATATCATTTGTTGAGTAGTTCGATTCAGCTACAATAAATAATAAAAAAAAGGCACTTGAAATAAATTTAAATTTCCAAGCCGCACATTGATCAAATATTGAACTTTTTACTTTGGTTGCATGCGAATTTCATGTGTGCATTTCATTTGTTTGATTGAATACACAAAATGTGTGCGCTCGAAGATGAAATTTCCCAATCGTAACACTGACCGTTGAAATTAAATTGATTTCCTGCAATTAAGTGGAAGACAAAACAAATTGCAAAACAAATTTAAAGAAAACAAAGCATTTTAACTTTTCATTCATTCAAATTTTAATGAGATTTCAGTTGAATCTATTTCAGTGAATTGAATGCAATAATTAGAATGATTCCTGTTTCAATTCAGATTTTAATGGTGTTTGAAGTGAATTCCATACAAAACACGTGAACTATTCAAATTTTCTTTGAAGAGTCACCTCAAATACCAACATACTTCAAAATTTTAATTAAAACCTCAGCACAAAAAAAATACGCAAAATAAATTTCATTCCAACAAAAATCTACAAGTTATGTGATTATTTACACCTTTTTCACATTAATAATTAATATTCTTCCTGTACATTTAACATTAAAAGAAGCAAGACGACAAGACATGTCTCGTACACACTGAAACTATTTATCATGCATGGCGGTTTACAGTTTTTGTTCTTTTTGAACTTTTACTTTAATAATTATAATAATAATAATAAAATCTTAAAAGATTACAAGACACAAAATAAAAAAATTAGCACCAAAATATATGTTTCGACTCATAAATGTTTGTTAAACTTATAAGGAAATTCATCATCTTTCATTATTATTCGTAATGTTATGAAATAACAACAATAAGAAGTAAATTTTTTGAAAGAACGCAGCGTCATAAAGTCATAAAAATCATACATGAAAAATTTTGTTTTGTATAAAATAATAAAAAAATAATAATAATAAAAACAAATTTCAAACAACAATAATAATAAATTTTAAAACAGTAGAACAGTTATTTGAGCAAAAGTAAGACGAAAAGGAGGAATTTCTTTTCAAAAAAAAGGAAAATTTGAATTAGCGTGTATTGAAATGTTACAGAGGTGTTTAATTTTATTTGAAGAAAAAATTCTTGAATAAAGCATTTCAAAGTGCCAAAGACTACAAATGGAAGCTGATAATATAGAGCTTTGGCTTTAGGATCCAGAGACAAGAAGTAGTAAAGAATATGTTTACATTTTTTAATTAGTAATTTAAAGTGATAGATTGAGGAGCAGCTCATGAACGTTAAGATGAAAAAATTGGCCCTGATGGTTATGTTAAAATGAACATTCTAATTAATATTTCTATACATCCTATACTTTAGTTCAGTTTGATTTCCTCATTCTACTGTGTTGTAATCCCTTTGTAATCACTTTTGGTTAACCTCATTTAGAAGAATATCCAACATTTGATTAAATTGTTAAATTGAAAAGGACTGAAAGGGAAATTATACAACGCGGCCTTCTACAGACTGGAAATAGAACAGAAAAAATATAAGGAGTTATTGATCCAAGCACAGTGCAATGGAAACCAGTATCTGATTACATATAATTTCTATTCTAAAAAATTCTGTTTTATCGGTGGAAACTTTACAATTTCAAACATGTCTATCCCAGATGATAACAAGTCTTTTTCTAGTGTTATTCAGGTTAATAGGCCATGCCACAGCGTCCGATCATAATCTTTTTAAATTTTCATAATTTTACCAAGAGTCTAATGGCCTGTACTCTCAAAAAATGGTAGTAAAAATTGTCGCTAAGAATTCATTTTAGGTGATGTAAATTTTCATAAGATTTCTTTTAAGAAAATTGTGATGGTCAAGTAGGCAAAGATATACTTAATTTCCATTTGTGTTTTCTACCTGGATACAAACAGAGACAACAGGGGTCAAATAAAGTATATTCTTATTTGGACTAGTCCCTTAGAGTAAAATCCCAATAACTGGAGATGTATAAAAAATAAAACCAATTTTAAACCAAAAATGATTACTTTTTCATGAATTTTCTGTGCAAATGAGCAAACACATCAAAACACACAACTTAAAAAGCAGCACTAAAGCAAAAAAAATAAATAAAAAAATAATAATAAGAAGAAACATGAGTTGTTTTGATTAATTATGAATTTTTCATAAATGAAATTAAAATCAAAGCACAAACTTCAGTATAATTGTGTGAGAACAATAAAATAAGCGCGCTAAAAGTCATTAATCATCTTACTAAAAAGATTCCAGTAACTCTTTAAACATGGATTTCAAAGCATTATATTTTTTCAATTTATGATTTAAAATTTGACTTGTTTTGAGACTTTTTCATCTTTCTCTTGAATTTTAGGTCATCTTCAAGGTCCAACTTTTTCTCATATTAACATGGAATTTATTGACATTTATTATGAAAAAAACGACTACATTTAAAACAACAATTTCATTATACCATTAAACATTGTACATTAGACCGATGTTTGGTATTTTTATTACAAAATTATGCCTCATTGAATTGTGGTTGACAACAAAAAAAAAGTTTTTATTTGTGTTTTATACTCACTTTATTACTATTATTGTAGTAATTCGCCACAATAAACACACACAAACAACCACCATATAAAATAATATGAAAATATAAAGATAGTCCGTTAGATCCCAGGTGTGAACTAGAATAAAATATTTTTATTTTGTATACATTTATGCGTGAAAATTGTAAATATTAGAGAAATTTTGTATTCAAACACGAAATTGTATAATGTAATATAAAAAAATAACAATAATAATAAGAATATGGTCATATTTTACAAAACATAAAAGCAATAACATTGAACAACATTTCTAAATATAGTTTTTTGGCTTTGAGATAGAGAAGAAAACAAATAAAACAAGAGCCTATTCGTTACATGTCTTTATTTGGTAATAAGGGAACAAGAACGAGCATGTTTTATTCTTTTTTTTTATAAATTTCAATGTAAACTGGACAATATTGTTTCATTAGTAATGCAGTGGCAATATCGACGAAATGTATAACATTAAAAACTAAATTTGTGTAAATTCAATAATAATTGAATGGAATTGAACGAAAATGGGATTAGAGTGGGTCAATTCAATCTTAAATTTGATGGTTAAGGGTCCTTCATGATATTTTTAAGAAAAAACGTCAAAAAAAATTAAATATTTGTAAAGTTGGAGTTCAATGGCGTCCTCTGTGTTGATTTAACTTTAAATTGATATATCAGAAAAGCTAAGCCGCCCTTAAGAACTTAGGGGAGAGGGGGCTTTTCCTATGAGCTTGACATAAACTCATCACATCATACATGCAACTGAATAATAAAAAACATTTTACGCCTCATTCTTCTATAACACATAGTTTAAAATTTGACCGTAATTGGAAAGTGGCGCTTATTATTTTCAATTAAAACTGAACCAATCTAATTGAAATCATTTACAAAGCCATGGCTGTTACTTTCAATTCAAAACCAAATTGAAACCGTAATTTTATGGACTGTGGAAACAATTCACAAAATCTAACTGTTTTCAATCATTGATTATTTTACAAAAAAAAAAATAAATGAAAAGCATTTTAAACATACACAGAAATGGTTTTGTGTGAAAATAAATGATAATTTTAATAAATCCATGCTTTGTAAAGAAATTTCTTTAAATGGAAATTTCCTATTGTTCTTCATGTCATTCAAAAATTCATTGAATATTTACTGAAATATTTCTTCATTTCACTTTGCTTTGTTTCTTTTTTTTGTATTTTTATTAAAATTCATCTATAAAAGGATTGAATCAACCAGATAATTTTATCTTGTACAATAATAACGTTCAAAGACCAATCCAAATATAATTTCACGCTTAATTAGTATCAATCTACAGTATAATTGGTTCAGATATCAGAAAATTTTTCACATGTAACTTGTATGACTTAACCAAAAATGTAACAACAATAATAATTGTTTTTCGAAATGAAAATGTCACGTTCATTGATTCAATCATATCTTTTACATACACACACACACATCCATTGCATCTGTGGCATAAGTGAGCGCAATTTTAATTGAATTTGTGGTTTGGCCATTTAATTTACATTTTCAATCTATAGGTACTTTAATAATAATAATAATATTTGTAGTTATCTGATGTAGTTTGAATATTAAAAAGAAAACTATACATATAATTTGATGATTGTTCGATGAATTTTAATAAATATTTTTAATAAAAATGAAAATTTACGTTTGATGATATCTAATTTCATCAGGTTACTGCTCTGATTGTTTGAGATCAATTTATAATAACAAAAAATAATATTAATATGATAGTTTTTGATTTGTGTCAGTGCAATTGCAGATCACAGACGTATTTTATTTGAATTACGTGATTAACTATAATTTGATGTGTGGTTTGGTAAAGTGAGGATAGGATAGGATAGGATAGGATAGGATAGGATAGGATAGGATAGGATAGGATAGGATAGGATAGGATAGGATAGGATAGG